>BSBM01001975.1:1220000-1519999 GCA_027924585.1 Larix kaempferi
GATGATGATGATGATGATGATGATGACGATGACGATGACGATGACGATGACGATGACGATGACGATGACGATGAAGATGACGATGACGATGATGATGATGATGACGATGACAATAACGATGACGATGACGATGACGATGACGATGATGATGATGATGATGATGACGATAATGATGATGATGATGATGATGATGATGATGATGATGATGAAGATGACGATGACGAAAATAGCGACAATGATGATGATGATGATGATGATGATGATGATGATGATGATGATGATGAGGATGAGGATGAGGATATTGATGATGATTATTATGTAACATACTAAATAAAAAATGACAAAACTAAATAAATTAAACATAATACCTTATGCAAAAGATGTTCTCACATACCTCCTAGATTTCAACATTGCTACAATGTCATTGTTATTCTTCTTCATCTGACTCAACATCTGTATCGTCATCTGGTTCAAAATCGCTATCGTTGAAAAGATCGCTCATATCAGCATCAACATCAACATCATTTTCGATTATATATACATCATCAATATCATCAATGACTATGTCATTGTCTGCTACATAATTTGGATGATCAACTTCTTGATTGGATTCTTCATCTGACACATCTACATCGGCGACCAACTGCTCCTGATCTGCATCACCTTCTTCTTCAACATTGTCTTCTTCCTCGGTATTATACTTGACCGGTATTCCTCTTGGATCACATCTAACAATGTATGACCAACCTACTTTACCTGCCACCTCTAAGTAAAAGACCTGCTCACATTGACTTGGAAGAACATAAGTCTTTGTACTCGGTTCAAGTGCCCTTGTATTAACCATGGTAAATCCATTGGCATGCTCAATAACAGTTCTTTCAGGATCACGTTCATTCATTCGTATCCTGTACCATTTGACCTCAAATAGATCTTTAAACGAATTAAAGTCACACTCAATTATATCTTCCAAATAACCATAGTACCTATTTTCAAATACTTTTGGATGCCTGTCACTTCTAGAGGAAACATTAGTGACTTGAAAAACTGTAGTTATCCCACAATCAAATGTTTTCTTCTTGTCATCCAACTTTTTGATGTGAAATTTACGACCATTGCACCACATAGCATTGTGATGTATCAGCTACATCATGGCCGAGTTGATAAATAAATATATAAGAAGAAATATTTTGATACAATGGGAAACAACAAAAAAAATTAGCAGGGTAAATATACTTGCCTTTTTATCTTTTAAACCTCATGCTAAATCAATTTCCCTTTGCGTAAGTTCTCCGAGATATTCTTCTCGATAACGATGCATTGTTTTATTCATTTTACTAACCCCTTCCCATGATAAGGTACCATAGTATTATGTACATCGTTCAATCCATTCCTCCATCCAATCAATATTGTTTTCAATGTATAAATGTATTGCATCCCATATGCGACCAACTATATGAAAAAATAACAATTAAGAATTGTAAATTAGCTATCATTAAAGGCAATTAATTTTACCTTAAAATACTGATGGAATAATAAAAATTATATAAATTGAAAAATTAATTGTATAATAAATTAAATTTACACCATTCAATTACCTTTCACTTTCCTTGTTTTACCTTTCCCCAGCAGGACCTCCCCTTCAAATTTGTTGATGGATTCGACATGCCAAATGCGAAGCAGATTGATTTTTTTGCTAAATTTGGAAGGTACTGACTAATGTACACCATGGATTGATATAGCATATATCCCTGCACCATAGAACCCTCGGAACGTTCTCTTTGTCTAACAAAAGCCTTCAATGACTTCAAATGCCTTTCCACCATCCACATTGACCTTGAGTTTATAGGTCCACACAATTCAATCTCCTCAACTTGGTGTATGAGATAGTGTTCTTGTGCATTGAAAAATGTTGGAGGTAAATAATTTTGCATTTCACACATTAGACAAGGAATTTCTTTCTTCCAATACCTAATATATCCTTTATGGATTTCTTTAGATGAAAGCCACCTACAAAAGATGCAAGAAAATAACAATGATCAACAATATTGAGGCATATATAATAAAGTTCCAAGCTGTAAAACACAATATGTCAATAAGCAATGCAACAATTTAAGAGAACAAACATTTTCATGCATATAAATTACTACTTACCTCAAGTATTTACCAAGATCATATATAAAAAAAATTATGTTGTTGTCAAAGCTATCTGGTAGAGATAGAGGTAGAACGTATTGTAGCAAAAAACAAATCATTATCTAATGTTTTCAAATAGGAGAGAACAATTACTAAAAAGATGTACTTAATGGAGCAAATGTGTCTTGGAGAAATATATTTATCTCATCTTCACCATTTGTATCAATAATGTCATCTGCATCCATAGGATCATTAAGAACTTGATATTCAATAGCCTAATCTCCATGCTCGTCGCCTTGTAAAGTAGTATTTCTACTATTATGTGGCAAATAGCTCTCTAGCGGTCAACATTAGGGGGCATTGTCTTTATATTTACAAACAATGCAATAACATTAGTGTATAATATACAACACATATATTTAAAATGATAAAACATTTTGTGAATACATTATCAGTACTATTACAAGAAGTACATTATGTAATGAATAACATCTTACCAAGGGATGATATTCATACCCCCCTTCAGCATGCCCCTTCTCCTTACAATGTTTTTCAGTTGTTGTTCTTAAAAGTCTTCTCGTTTGCAAACCTCTGCAATCATTACAAGGGAAATAACACTTTCCATCACACTTCGCCTCCAATGCTGCCTTAAACTCATCATACCTCTTATTGTTTTCTTCCCAAGTATATTTATTTGACATTCGGATAGCCTATAAGAACAAAAAAACTCATTAATAAATATATAAGTAAATTGAATAGAGTATATATATATATATATATATATATATATATATATATATATATATATATATATATATATTAAAGGAGACCGAAAATTAAAGGACGTGATTAGAGGATTACCTAAGCATGTGTAGAGGATTCCCTAAGTAATTCCCTTGGATTACTACATGTTGTTCCAATAAGAATTGATGTATGGTGGGTAATGGATATTCATTCTACATAACATGAATTTAGATATTTCCTTAAAAAGGGGGCTAAGGAATTGTGTTAATGATGTCACAAATTAGGAGTTTACATATTACTTCAATGCATGTGTTGGTATGTTAATAGATATGGTGTTTCCTTATAAAGTAATGAATTGTTATCTAAATGTCCAAGCGGGTTAGTATGTTGGGTTGTAAGTGTATTTGTGAAATGAGTTGTTACACCATTTTTCCCAGTGGTAATACCCATAGGATAATGAGTAGTTAATTGGTTCCCTACGTTGGTTTATAATTATTAATTGCAAGAAAGTCTACATTATGGTCAAACCAGTAAAACGAAGGAGATCAAAAATTCGATGTGTCAAACCAGTACCGGACTCTTGAAATCACAGAACGAAAAATCAGCAGAAATATTGTTGCAACTATAGAAAATGATTTGTGGAAATATGACTTAAGAAGATGTATTTATAGATCAATGAGGGTCGCGGTTCCGGCGAAAATGCACAATGATCAAATTTCAAAAAAAACAAAAAGTCAATGATCGTTAAAAAGTAAAAAAAAAACGTTCTAGCCCCCTACGATCATCGCTATAGCGACGAACTCATATATGTCGCTATAGTGATGAAATATCGTCGCTATATCGACGATATGGTGCTTACGTCACTATAGAGACGATCGTTGGGGGCCTAAACGTTTTTTTTCCAAAAAAAATATCTGTTTATCCATGAAAGTTTCGATTTTAACTTATTCATGGAAATATTTCGTGGAACTTTTGAGCCATTGTAGTAGTGACTCTACTTTACAAGAAGAAAGAGAAAGAGTTCTCAAGTTCTTACTAGACCATGAAATCATACCTAAACCAAGCTGAAAGATATAGCTTGCATAGATATTCTATCTAAATTATCCCCTTCCTAATCATAATTTGTATAAACAAGGAGTGAGACAGTAGCCCTGCTAGAATACAACACACCATAATGCAATGTCCCCTGTAAATATATAAGAATTATCTTTGCTACTGTCCAGTGACTTTCATGAGGATTTTGCATAAACCTCGACACCATGTTGACTACAAAAGAGATATCTGGTATGGTGTGTGTCAAATATATCAAACTTCCCATAAGTCGATGATACAATGTTGCATCAACAAGAGGAGTATCACAATCAACAATTAAATTTACACCAGACTAAAATAGTGTAGGAGACACCTTATAATCACTCATACAAAACTGAGCAAGAAAATATGTTTCATACTTAGTCTAAGAGAGTAATATACCATCTTCCATTTGTTAAATTTGTAGACCCAAAAAATAATGTGACAAGCCTAAATTGGTCATTTCAAATTCACTTTTAATATTATCCTTCATTTCTTGTAGTAAGTTGGATGCTAGTAGTAATAAGATCATCTAGATAAAGTAAAATTATAAGAACATCATCATCAAAGTGATTCACATATAGATTTGGATCAGATACACACTGCTTAAAACCATTGTTTAAGAAATAAGAATCAATATTTTGATACCAAGCTCTAAGTGCTTGCTTAAGACCATATAAATAATTGTTCAATTTGCATACCAAAATTGAAGTTTCAGCAGTAATAAAGCCAGGTGTTTGTTTCATATAAATGTCTTCACTAATATCACCATTCAAAAATGCACTCTTGAAATATATTTGGTATATTTCCCATTGATACGATGCAACAAGTGAAATAATAGTTCTTATTGTGTTCATTTTAGCAACTGGAGCAAATGTTTCAGTATAATCTATACTTTCTTGTTGAGAGAATCATTTTGCTACAAACCGAGCTTTATGTTTTTCAATATGTCCATCTGCAGTAAATATATATATATATATATATATATATATATCCATTTACATCCAACTAAATTCTTTCTAGGAGGAAGGGGAATTCTTTCTAGGAGGAAAGGGAACAAGATTCAAAGTCTTTTTCTTCATTAACAAGTCATATTCAGTTTGCATTTATTTCTCCCATTCAGGCTTATCTTTGGATTTATACTAGGTAGAGGGATCATTTGTGGCCAAAACTTTAGTCATAAGAGAAAAGTCAGATCTAGTTTGACTAGTATCAAAAGGAATACCAATCTCATAACCTACGGATTCAATCTTTTTCTGAGCCCAAACAAGAAGAGAAGTAGTGGTAGGACCCATACTAGTATATTTAGAACATTCAGTTGGAGAACTTAAAGAAGACTCGGTGAACTAGGATCAATAATAGACACAAAAGGTGTGGAAAGAGTACCATATATAGGAGTAATAGAAGGTGAAGGAAAATTCAAGGAAACATGAGGTTCAACAGAATCAAGAGGAGGTGAGACTTCATTAAATTGAACACCTTTCCTAATAATGACACCTTGGGTAGATATCAAACAACCTATATGCTTTAGAATCCTCACAATAACCAATGAAAATATATATGTGAGAATTGGGTTCTAATTGTTTTTGTTTTTCATCTGGGATATGACCCCAACATTCACTGCCAAATACCTTATAGTTACTAATATCAGGTTTTCTTCCATTCCATTTTTCCTTGGGAATAACATGCAAAAATGATTTAGTAGGAACTATATTCAAGATATAGTTACCACAATAAATAGCATCCTCCTAAAATCATTTATGTAATCCTTTAGAATAAAGCATAAATCTAGCCATTTCAACCAAAGTTCTATTCTTTTTTTCAGCTACCCTATTTTGTTGAGGTGTATAAGGAATAGTCTTTTGATGTTGAATACCATGCTTAGATAAATATGCATTAAATTTGTGTTTAATGAATCCCCCCCCATTATTAGTTCTCAAATTCTTAATACTTATACCAGATTCATTCTCAGCCATGGATTTAAATTTTTAAAAAATACCAAAGGCTTCATTTTTATGTTTCAAAAAATAAACCCGATATTTGTGACTATAATCATCAATAAAAGTAAGAAAATAGACTGCATGATACAAAGAAGGAGTTCCAACAGGACCAAAAATATCACTAAAAATTAGTTGCAATAGTTCTTTAGCATGTCAAGCTTTACCTTTTTCAAAGATTTCCTTATGATGTTTACCAAGAACACAACCTTCACAAACACCTTTAGTGGAAGAAATTGAAGATAATGCATGTACCATTTTAGATATCATTTGCATTTTTCCATAATTCAAGTGACTTGATATTTCATGCCATAATTTTCTTAGTTCATCAGCAGCATCAACATAGGAATAAAAAGGTTGATTTTTACGTGAATTAAAACCAGTAAACTTATATAATCTAACATTATGATCAACGTGACCAGAAGAAACAATTTTGAAGTTTTGTTTGATATATTTTAACACATACTTACCAAACCAAGATTCAAATTTATAACCTTTCTAACATGCATGATAAATAGAAATCAATTTGATGGGAATTCCATGAACATGAAACGCATCTTCCAAAGTACCATTAGGAACACTAGCATTACCAGATCCTAAAACTAAAAAATGATTACAATCACTTATAGATACTTTTTGTTGTGTATGTTTTTTAGTGTCATAAGAATAAAACAAAGAAGCTAAACCAGTCATGTGATTAGAAACACCAAAATTTATTATCTATTCCACATTAGAAAAACAATTACTTGGTTGAACATAATAAGAATACAAGGGCACCAATTGTTCTTTTAAATACTTTTTCTTTGCTTTCACAAGTTCATGTCTCTATTGAAAGTAGCTCTTTTCAAGGAGGTTGGTTTTTCCACGATACTTACAAGGATTAAACACTTTATTTTTTTAGAAACCATGTTAGAAACATTAGAAACATCATCAATAGAACTTGATCCTTAATTATGTGGTTTAGAATTTTTAAAATTCTTATTAGGATTCTTTTTACTATGTTCCATTTAGAGCTTTATTATTAGACAATTGACCAATAGCAATTAATCTATCTTGCTCACTTTTAAAACCTTTACAAAAATCATCAAAATAGGGTGTGTGAGTACCTTTCGACATTTCAATGGCCCTATTCATAGTTTGGAAGAACATGTCAAAGCATGAAGATATTTTTTGTTCACAAGAATAGTTAGAGCATTGTCATTCTTCTTGTAATATTTACCACAATTATATAATTTTTCAATATAAATTTTAATTTCAGTAAGAAATGACTCTATTCTATCAAAATATTAGGGTCTAACTCATGGATTTTCTTTTCAAGATAGTAAGCATAAACATCATCATTTTTATCAAATAAAGAAACTAGAGTTTTCTATACCTCAATAGGGCTATCCTCAGTCGTAATGTGTACCTGTAAGCTATCTGAAACAGTTTTTCTAATGAGACCTTTTGCTTGATCACATCTATATTCCCATATTTCCAACTCTTTTGGATTGGTTGGTTTGGAGAGATCACCTTTAGTTAACCTCCATAATTTTTTACTCCTAAGCACATCAAACATCTTTCTCTTCCATGAGATATAGTTAGATCCAACTAATGCAAGAACAGAAATAAATTCTGAAGTCATGGTAGTAAAATCCTAAACCCAAAATGCAAAAAATGGAATTGTCGCAAAAAGAAGAAAAGTGATTTAAAATTAGAATTTTCTCACCAATGCCGAAAATTTAAAACGACCATAACTCGATCAATAATATTTATTATGTCGTGTTTTTGGAACTGGAACAGTCGTTCTACATCCACCTACACAAACAGAACAAAAATATGGGCACTCTGTCAAAATATATTCGCTCTGCAGTCTGTGCGGCTGTCACCAAAAAACAGGAAAATAGTGTATTTTAAAACAGTGATATCTCCACTTTTCAAACTCCAAATGAGTTGAATTTTCTTTTCAAATTGAGTATTTTTGCGAAAGGAACTCTGATATGCAAATTTTTTGTTCAGGATCTACACAGGAAGTTACATAAATCCATTTAAAATTTGTCACACAATTTTACCTTAAACATTTCTCCACAAGGGTTGGGGTTTAAAATAAAAATTCAAATATGTAGAAGAAATCCTAGATCTCAAAAACCACCACATGGGTATTGTATATCGATTCATAAAATAAACAAATATAAAGTGCTCAAGTAAAAACATGAGACAGTGTTGCTTGAAAACAAAAATCTAGGATTTTACTGAAGAAGGTAGAGTATGGAAACATGCTCTGATACCATGTTAGAACACTGATAATATGAGAAAATCATACAACAATACAAAACATGCATAGGATGATCTATTCTATTCTTCTATCTAATCAAGTAACAAAGAACATGAATAAAATGGAGAGAAGATAATAAACAAGAGAACACCATTTATACAGGGTAAAACCCCAAATGGAGAAACATCCATGGGAAGAGAAAAATCTTCTCATTCCTCAAAAGATATCCAACATTACAACTTGAGCTCCACTCCACATATGCTATCCTATTACCATTAGAGAGATTTTGAGGTCAAAAAAGGGCCTCCTAAGAGATGTACTACAAAAATATGAGATATATTAAAATATAATGAATTGGGGGTTTTATGGGGTAGGTATATATGACAAGTCACCTCCTACACTATTTTCTATGCACAATATAAATAACCATGGTTGAGTTACTTTTCAAAATTCACTAGAAATAAAATTAATAAAATAAGTCTACATTGATGTGACTAAGATTCATTGTAAATTCCCAAAAATGTATTGTCCTTTAACATTTATTTGTCTTGAACTTGCAAATGAAATTAAATAATAAAAAACATTTTTAAGAGCTTTTTTAAAAAATTTATGTTGACTTTTTCTATTTAGTACTTTTCTCATGAATTTAATAATATAATTTAATTGAGAATTTATTTACATGTAAAATGCCAATAATATTATTATAATCCACATTGCATTATTATTATTATTATTATTATTATTATTATTTATTAAATCTATTATTATTCTTTATTAGTTTGACATTATGTTATTAAATAGAATTGAGTGAATATATAATTTAAAATTAAAAACATAAAAATGATAATATATTATTTTATAAAAAATATGTGAAAGGACTTTCTTTATGAATTAAGAGTACTTCACTTGAAAATGACAATAATATTATTTTATGTGAAAGTGTGAAAAGACATTCATTATGAGTACTTTACTTGAAAATGACAATAATATTATTTTATGAAAAGACTATCATTATGAGTACTTTACTTTATGACTTAAAAGTACTTACACCACTACCTTGGTTAACTATGTGTTTTCATCCACCATAGAAAATTTGACAAATAAGCATTCTTAACTCATGCAATGCCACCTCACCAAGGGGGATGATGTCATCTACTAGAATGTGATTGGTTGTATTTTATAGTACATTTTCTTTGTTTTGAGGCCCTTTTTTGACCTCAAAATTTCTCTAATGAAATACATCACAATGAATTTACAAGATACCCCCAAAGGCTCCCCTCACCTTTATTATATACCAAGAGGTATGGAAGAATAACATCCCAAAATACATGTGGGATAAATTATTTTCTACCTCTTTATATAATAGATGGTAAAATGAGTATTTTTCTTCATTATAGATGTGGGATATCTCAATATTATAATAATTAAAGTTATTTTGTTTGATTTTGTCTTCCAATGCTAGTTATGACATATTACGACATTAACTAGACATCATTACACATGTAATTATTAAAATTACACATTCCAACAAACATAAGAAGAAACAGACGATCCTTCATGTATTATAGAAATATATGTATTACATATATTGAGAATAGTGAACACAAGAAGGAATGGTTGTCCCCTCCTGTATTATAGAAATATCAATAATAGTGAACACAAGAAGAGTCGGTCGACCCTTCCTAGGTTCAATATTCTTTATATTTCTATCATAAAGGAATGGGTGGACGAGCCTTCTTGTGTTCACTATTATTGATACTCCTATAATACAAGAAGGGACAGACTATCCTTCTTATGTTCACTATTCTCGATATATCTAAAATACAGGAAGGGTCATTCGAACCTTCGTGGGTTCAATATTCTTTATATTTCTTTCATAAAAGAAGCGGCGGTCGACCCTTCTAGTGTTCACTACTTTTTATATTTCTCTAATAAACAGAAGGGAGGGATGAACCTTAGTAGGTTCGGAAGGGTCATTTGATCCTTCGTGTGTTCACTATTCTTGATATTTCTATAATACGGGAAGGGACAGTCATTCCTTCTTATGTTCACTATTCTTGATATTTCTATAATACATGAAGGGACAATTGTTCCTTCTTGTGTTCATTATTCTCGATATATATACTATATAGGAAGGATTGGTCTACCCTTCGTAGATTCAATATTATTTATATTTCTATCATAAAGAAAGGGGTGACCGGCCCTTCTTGTGTTCATTTTTCTTGATATTTCTATAATAAAGGAAGGGATAGATGTTCTTTCTTGTGTTCATTATTCTCGATATATCTACAATACAGGAAGGGTCAGACAAACCTTTTTGGTTTCATTAATCTTTATATTTCTTTCATAAAGGAATGGGCAGTCGACCCTTCCGGTGTTCACTATTATTGATATTTATCTAATATAGGAAGGGAGAGCATACCCTTCTTGTATCATAGAGATAATTGGAATATTGATCAGAATAAGGGTAGGAAGGTCCTTCTTTTCCTCGTTATTATCGATATTTGCAAGATATAAGAAGGGGCATACGACCCTTCTTATGTTCACTATTCTTGATATTTCTATAATAGAGGAAGAGTCAATCATTCCTTCTTGTGTTCACTATTTTAGATATATCTACAATAGAGGAATTGTCGACCCTTCATAGGTTCAATATTATTTACATTTATATCATAAAGGAAGGTGCAACCAACCCTTCTTGTGTTGAGTATTCTTGATATTTCTATAATATAGGATGAGATTGAGCACGTTCCATCATACAATCGAGGGGGGTGAATGAGAGATGGACAAGTTGTTGAAGAGTTGTCCTTGATGTCAATATGGAAGAGTTGATGTAGCAGTGAGATTATGTGGTAGAACTAATATGACAGAGTTGATGTGGCAGTGAGGAATGGAGTTGATAATGCATGCATTGGCTAAGGAAAAGATGCACACATAGATTTGTGTTGAAGGCACAAATATGAGTACAGTTACAGGAATATTTAGCCTCAGTTAAGGACTAATATTATAGAATTAAAGTGTTGTCTTTAAGGACTAATTGCGGAGTTTGAGGATTGTTTAAAAGAAAAAAATTGTGGTTGACTTTGGACATATTTTATTATAGTTAAGGGCTATTGGAAGACAGATTTGTGTGTATTGTTTAGAGGAAAATCTTATTTGTAGTAGAGACCTCAGAACAAAGGAAAAAGGATGTAAGGGCTATTTTCGAAGACACTTTTTAAGGATAGATTTGTTATAGTACAGGTATAGATTTGAACTGATCAAACATAAATTGAATATGGCTAGAGGACATATTTGAAACACATCTTTCAAATATTGAAGGACAGAGTTGAAGCATTGGTATCCTCGTCTACTTAACATGTCGGTGCATGTAGAATTAATTTAGTGCTCAAGAGGATTGGTGTCCTCATCTATTTGACAAGTTTGACATGTGAGATGATCCTTTCAGTCTCGATCATTTACATCAAATTCAGGAGAGAGAAGGGTTCCCAAGGTGACATGATTATCTAAAAAGGAAATTCTCGGTATTGAGCTTGCTTTGAAGCACTGGAAATATATCAGTAGAAAATCCTAAAGGGAAATTCAAGCACAACTATCATATTGTGAGAGGCGTTGTGGAAATTAAATTCTAGTGGACTACCCCGAAGTTGAAGATCGAGATTGAATTATTTTGGTAGCGAGTCCAGGTGCAGATACAGTGCTTTGAGTTCCATCATATGCAAGCGATGCCTTTTCACTCGGTGTCCCTATTATAAATTGACTGGGAAATAGGGAGGAAAAAGGATAGCCTAAAGGGAGTGTCATTCCATTTCCTATAATTCATTTACATTGTTTCCTTAATTCCTTTGCGGTTAAAGGCACAGGTGCAGATTGAAAGGAGATATGAATACTGGATAGGCATTACACTATCACAAAAAAATTGAATTGCCAGAAAAGAAGACCCTAAATGTAAAATGTCTAACTTAAAGCAATGGGCATTCAATGGCAGGAATTGTAGGCAACAGGCATTCAAATCGACGAACTACCTCTTTTCAATCATCATGCATGCAATCTATAGGAGATTCCTTTGCTCCTGGTGTCCCTGTTATAACTTGACTAAGAAATAGTGAGGCAAAAGGACAACGTAAAGGGAGTGTCATTCCATTTCCTGTAATTCATTTACACCATTTCCTATAATTCCTTTGTGATTTTTTTAGTTTATATAAATTTATCCTCCATCCCACATCAAATAACAAAACCATAAAAAAATTATTTTTCCTTTGAGATCTTGTGTGAGTAGCATATTTATTGAAAAACACAAAAAGGCCATCATGTAACATAAAATAATAAACCGGAAGGTCGCATATAACATGGGAGGGATAATGATGATGATATAATGTGTGTGGTAGACATATTCCTGCAACTCTCAATGAAATGGAAACAAAGGACTCCATCCACAACTATGGAATTTAAATGAATTGAAAGATGTTTGCTAAATATGTTTCAATTTCTTCAAATGGACTATGCTCCATTGTAACTACAAACAATAACATAACATACCTGAAGAGTAAGTTGTGCGACTGTTAATTGCGGATTGAATTGTGGTGGTTGGAATTGTAGTGTTGACTCTATCCATTGAAAATTTGTGTGTCGGGAACAGAAATCATATTTCGAAGGTTGTGCGACTAGGAACTAAAAACATTATAGAAACCAATGCAGAGGCAGAGGTAGATGGAGCCATAGCTAAGAATGCATCGCCTAAAATGTCAGCATGCCTACAGATTTGCATTGAAAGGATGCAAATGTGCATTGAAGGGATGTGATGGGAGCAGGTGTGACATTTAACTGAGCATTGACCAATATGCACTGAATGCACAGGTGTAAAAACCAATCTACATTAAAGGTGTAGGTGTGAATTGAAAGGGGATATGAATACTGGAAAGGAATTGTACTACCGGAAAAAAAAATTTAATTTTCAGAAAAGAAGACCCTAAATCTAAAATGTCTAACTTAAAACAATGAGCTTTCAATGGCAAGAATGGCAGGCAACAGGTGTTCAAATCGATGGTATACCTATTTCCAATCATTGGACATGCAATCAAACGGTTGACATTAAAACACAAAGTGAAATTGGGGAGTCTAGTCCCACTTGGAAAATGTCTTACAACATAACTAGATACATATATTTAATTTCAATAAAAGTGATAACATGTATACCTTAAAATAAAACCATGCAAAAATGTGTGTGAGAGTGATAACAATTAGAGCATAATCCATAATGCATAATTTTGGTTATAACAAGAATTACACTACCTCTTGGATAACTTTCCTAGGAATCCCACACATGCATCAAAATTGTTGTTTGAATTGTTGATGCTAAAAAGGATATGTATTTTTGACATTGGTCTTGGGATGGGGTAGAGAGAAAGAAAGTTATGGGCAATTCTCAAAATATTTTACATGTGAATTATTCACACCTACGTTAATGTTGAATAGAGACAGGAAAAGGGCCCATGATTGTTTTGGAGAAAGAGTGTGATAGATAAAGATGCATAGAGTCAGGAAAAAGGCCAATGACTATTTTGGAGAAAGAAGCAAGGATTTGATGATGCGGAAAATTCAATGAACAAAATCGTATTTTGAATGCTTTAATCCATTTTTTAGGTTTGTGTAGTTGAAAAGGCTCGTTTTGTACAAGTTCATATCTAAACTTAAATAAGAATATGTGCAAATAAGAAAATTTCACTGATTTTAATAGAGATTTTGTCCCAAACAAAATAATTGAATAGTTTTTTGAAAATAAAGAAAAATGTATGCATTATCTTTTTGACGAATCTAGCCAAACTTGCACAAGGTTTGTGGATTGTTAAGAGATACAATAGTAGAAAAAGTGATCTATATGACTAAAAAATGACGAAAATTTTCATATAAATGACTAAATTTAGTCACATGACTAATAGTCATTTATTGTCAATCACTTATAATGCAACTAAATACGTGACTAAAAATTTGTAAATTATTTATTGTCAGTCATTTATTAGTTTTTTTATTGTTCAGTTTGGTCGTATGTTTAGTCGTTGTTTTAGTCATTAATTGTTGTTAATTGGTCATTTATTTAGTCATCGATTGTTGTTAACTGGTCATTTATTTAGTCATTGATTGTTGTTAACTGGTCATTTATTTAGTCATTGATTGTGATTAATTGGTCATTTAGTTAGTCATTAAGTGCAGTTAACTAGTCATTTATTTAGTCATTAATTGTTGTTAACTGGTCATTTATTTAGTAATTGATTTTTTTTAACTGTTCATTTATTTAGTCATTGATTTATGTAGATAGGGCACATAGGAATTGAACCATCAACCTCCTACATGTAAGGAAGGTGCTCTTCAATTAAGATAGCACCCTTAAATAGAAGAGTCAAAGTTCACATTGAATCAAAGTTACAACCAGGAACCTAAACAACAAAAAAATTTGTCAATGATCCACGGAGTATCTTCCAACCAAATATTTGCAAAAACATAATCACTAATTAAGGAAAACAAATTATGGCATTCTTCGTACCTTGATAGATGTTTTTTGTCAACATTTATTTCAACATTATGACGGTAAGAACGAAGCTTAGCAACTAGTTTTGTGGAATATTTTGCAGCATTCACGGCAAGAACCTAAATTCCACAAACAAAATAGAGATACAGAAAATTGAGAATAGGATTAAGATTGTGAAAAAAAAGGTCTCCAACCTAGAAAACACTGAGCAGAGTTAGGAGTTAAACCCTCACCTTTGGTATGATCAAAAGAGATTCTACAAACTCTACAATAGCAAGTTGTTCCCTAGAACCTATAGTGGTTTCCAAGTTCTTCAAGTATATTGATAAATTTGTTGGTGTTTGAGGAGCATCCACAATGGAAAATCCTTGATTTGAAAATCATTATAAATTTTAGAATTCTTGATCTTGAGCAACAAAATAACAACAACAATAAACATAATTAGGTTTTAAATGACACTTTATGGCCTCAATTAAGAAAATTAACAAAATTAAGGGTATCTCTTGTATTTCTTCTTACTGCTGGTATCAGACCAACTCTCTTTCTCCTGTGTCATTGTTTTTTTGGATTTCCTTCACCTTCAGGTATATACTCTTTTGCAGAGAATTTATCCATTATGGATCCACCGTATTTTTGTTAGGATATCATCCTATTTATTTACCATATTTATGTGTTAGGGAGGAGATGTCCTAGGCACTTTTTATGTTTTTTTCTTATTTGTTGCATATTATTTTTAATGACAATTGAATATTTACAAAATCCCATGTACAGATGGCATATTCAAGCATGAGGAGAGATACCAAAAAATTAGCCCCTGGGTTTTATGGACACTATCCGCTTCTATTAATTATCTCGTATAATGAAAGAAATGCTCTACAAAATGTATCAATGACGGGGCTATTTATTAGTGCTTGAGATATTTATTAGTGCTTGAGTTGAATCATGATGACCTTGTCCCTTTGAGTGAAGTGATGCTGCCATTGCCCGCAATTCATTGACAATTTCAGTGAAATAAGGCCTTGCAATGTGGTCGACTGACCAACACCTCTCCATTAGTGACCACCATGAAGGATCGATCACACTAGTTACGAACAAGTGGTCTCAATGTATTGCTTACTATCCCTTCTAAACAATTCCCTAAAAACCTCATAGATGGGAATATTGTTAAAGGAATTATATAGAAATGTAGATGATTCATAAAATCAAAATATCGTAAAATAATTTCTATATAATGAACAATTTTCACATCATCAATCCCCCATCTACCACTTATAAAACAACAACTCAAAATTTGAAAAAATAGAACTTCCAAATGCATACCAATAATTTCTCCATAATGCATATTGGCATAAGGTTTGTTTCCAGTTAGAAGCTCCCACATTACTATGCCAAAGGAAAACTCGTCAACCTGGAGCCAAATTCAAAAAAGTTTCAAAAACTATGTAAAAAATGCTTAATAAATAAGTCCATAAACTATTACTTTTCACCTTTTCAGATAGTTAACATGAAAACTAAAATTAAAACCTGTATATGACTATGCACCATTTTTTCACCTTTTCAGAAACTTGTTATTGCTACCACTAAAACCTCTAGAGCCATCCATGGGAGGGTTCCCTAAACACCACCAGAAACTAAGGTATGGTGTTTGATTTTAGATAAGCAAAAATATCCAACCTGGAGAAGTAAAGGCAGAGGTAACATCTTAGTTGATTTCCATTGTCAACTTGTTGGCACATATCTACTTCGACCAAGGTTCACACAACCAAACACCAATAAAACCCCACGATACTGTGCCGGAAAGAGTCTAGCCCTCTTGGAAACACCTGCGACTCAGATGAGGTATCACCCAAAGTATATATGGGAGTTTCAAGAACCAAGTTTCTGCAGTAGCGAAGAGGTACGACAAAAATCCAACAACCACCACATCCTTAACCTTGACAGATAACCTTACTTAACACTTCGCAGAATTGCTTACATTTAACATTTTAATTAACTGTGACATATATTCATTCATATTCCATTCATACATATGGATCATCAATCATTCAACAATATGGAGTATGTAACAATAAACATAGCACATCTCACAAAAACCATACACATTAGACACCATATGTAACGTGGAAACCCAAACGGGAGAAAACCAAGGAAGCGCTTTCTTTATCCATGAGTCGTAGTCAAATAAGCACTTCACGTTTTACAATGACTTACAAATTTTTCCTTATTTTTTTACAATGGATATGCACACATAACCTACATATCATGCGACTCTTCACATCATAGCATTCAATATATTTGACCTACAAAACAAATCTCACCGAAAATATCGAACATCCGCTAGGTATCTAATTCACAAATAGTCCCAAAATTCCCAACCCTTTACATATTTATAGGGCACACATAGCCTTCCCCGCTCCCACTACTCAATTACTCAACTAATCCACTCATAAATGTAAGTGGACAAAACTCCTAACTAACTTACTTAACTTTTCCCATGACATAGTCAAAATGCCCTATTTCCGGGAATATCGGTCGTTACGTCAGAGTTGACTTCATCGGACCACTTCTCCTTGGCCCTTTTCACACCAAAATTGTGCAAAAATTTACCTCAAAACTATATGTGTCCCAACAGGCCCCCAACACTTAGAAGTGGCTCATCCTCGAGCCACTTCAAGGTTTTTCCAGTGAGGTCTTAGACTTCGCCTAGAATTCTACAAACTTCCTCTTCAATTGTTTGATTATATGTCGAACTTCATCCCGATATTGGCATACTTCCTGCACCAAATCCCTTCTTAGGTGAACATTTTTCTACTACTCACCCCATTCAACTACTTCTTTCACTTTGCTACTCTCACTACTGATGATTTTCAAGACCTGCTCTGCTTCGGCCTGCAACTCTTCAACCAATTAAGTTTTGTGTTATTGCTCGACAGTTGGTTAACCTCCTACTGAAGCTTCTTGTTCTCAGCTACCTTAACCATTTTCCCAGTAGGTGAAAGAGTCCTCATTTTATTCTTCAAGTCCGCCATTTTTCTTTGTGTCTCTTCTAGTCTAGATTAATGTTATGCAACTCCATGTCGTCTAATAATCCATCCCATGCTTGTGTGGCCTCTTTGAACAATGCACCACATTCACTTTCATAACCCTTCATGGTTCTAACTGCTTCAGTAAAATCGTCACTTCACTACATTATTACCTCTAGCAGAGTACTAATTAGTACTAACTTCGCCTCTATTTCACCAATCCTGTCGTGGAACCCCTAAAGGAATCTGATCAGCCTCTTCATATTTTCCTTGATATGCATATCATCGAATACATCGGCCTCCAGTACTACACAGCAAGCTACTACGATAGCACTTTGTAGCTGCTCCTTCTCTTGTACAAATTCTTCTCACTCATTCCTCAGCTTTTCACACTCTTCTTGTAGTGTAGCATGTTGCATCCGATACTTAATCATTTCATCATATGTCTTTTCTTCTCTCACATTGATTTCCTCGACAACATGTTGTTGAAGGTTCTGCAACGTAAACATAGGAAATACCGACAACTGTAGATCAAAATAGCTCAGTTTGTGAGCTTGTTCCTGTAAGCCCAAATCACCAAAACTTAATTCCCTTTGCATCAATTGTACTTCCCTTTCTATCGTAGTAGTAGATGCCTATGGCATCGCCTCCTCCTCTGTTCTTACCTCGGTCTTCTCCGAAGCTTCCTTCTGAATTGGAGCTAAACTAAGTCCTTGGATAGCTCGTCGGAGTCCTCCGAGTTGATCTGTTACCCCTCCAAATAGTTGCATGGTCTTCTCTTCATCTAACTTGGATTTTTATTCTACGATCTCCATCATGCAATCATACATAATGCTTATGTCATCCTCTATCAAGGCCATGACACCCTTTTTTCTTCTTTTCCTTCGATTTCTTCTTTTTCCCTTGCACTATAGTTGTTTCTTTTCTCTTTTCCCCTGGATTTGAATCGGATTCTGTCGCACTCGAATCCCGATTGCCTTCCTAATATTTTTCTTGAGTATGGCTATATCCCCTAATGATTCCATTCGGATGAGAATCTTTATCATCCCCGTGTGTTTCTTGTTGATCCTATTGCGACTCGTCTATTGAAATATGTTCAGGTTCGACGGGTTTCTTCCATTCTATGGGCCATTCATATGTAATGGCAAGTATATCTTTCTCCGACAATTTAAAAGTTGTTACCAACCATTGTTTATCTGGGTCATGCTGCACCTAGATGTACATGTGGTGAGGTCTAGCCATGAATTTGATAAATCCCCTGAATCTTATAAGAGTCAACTTTTCTACCTATGACACCATAGGGACATGATGCCGAAGTGATTCCAAGTGCATGTAAAACTGCACATTGTTCTCTATCTACCTCTTGTGCTCGTCTCTGAACCATAAGTTAGCATATCCTGCAACCAATCACTGACCAGGTCAACAATCCATCTCTTGGTATTCCTCTAGTTCCACCAGAGCAACAAATGAAATTAACATAAGCAACCAGGAGTAGTGGAATGGCTTACCTTTATCTAACGCATCCTTGAAATTATCACTAAGGAATTCATTGAGCAGGAAGGTATCCCATTTCATCTCCACCCCCTGGACACACTGCTCTACAATTGCAATCACCATCGTAGGGACCTGATTAGGTCGACACTTCCCGAGCATCTTACTTTCCAGTGCATTTGTTGCGAAGCATACTACTTGATCATTAATCAAGGTAATTTCATATCCCCACTTATCTTTTGTCATATTGTATTTCACTGCCATCTGCTTCACCAACTCCCTGTCTTTCTCTTCCTTGACAAAGAATGTAGAATGGTCAATTCCTACCATTGACAACCTGGTAATTTCCACTATTAGGTTCGAATCCAAGGAAATGTTCTTGTCGATCCACATGAACCCTCCATGCACACACATGAGTATATGTTTTACATATGCATTGACCTCCACTGAGATCCCAAAGTGCGGGATATCTACCAATGACAACACACCCGACCGCTGCAACCCAAGGGCCCATGGCATAGGTTCCAAAAAAGTAGTCTAAGTCATGGGATCTAGAACCGGTTCCATATACTTGGTCGGTGCGAATTCTAGAAATTTATTCAAGCCATGGTCTGCATATGATATCTTGAAAATCTTTCCCATCATATCTTTTTTTATGATAATTCCCTTCAGAATATTTAGAAGCACCACATAGTACTTCACACTTCTCCCGATATTCATTGTCCTCGCACTTGGTCTTCTTGGTGGTACATAAGGTGGAATCAATGATGATGAACCAAATCTAGATCCATACACCTCTTTATCGTTCCTCCGCTTCGAACTGGCCTCAATGGCTTCCTGCCTCGCAGATGATCTCTTCTTCTTTGGCGATTCCACTAGAATATGGGTTGACATGATTTATGGTTGCTCTTGCATGACTGGAGCAGACGCGCAGGAAGCAAATTCAGGAACTGAGATCTATTCAACACTGACATCGGACATGGCTACTTCCATTGCTACAGACTAGGATTCAAATTTCTTCAATCACACTAAGGCTCTTAGCTCTCTGCTATCAACTCTCGCAATTTACTCAATTGCTCGAGAAACAATAGAGTGTCCCTTAAGTTCTTTTTGGATTTTAAATCCATCCTTCAATCTGTCAGGTCAGTCCTGTTTCCCAAGGAATTGAGTAGATCTGACCAAATTTTGGGCAATGATTACCTTTTCCAGGAGCAATCTTGTTCACACAAGCGTTTCTTTTCGTCATTTAATGCAAGATGCTCCACTAAGAACACGCGGGAAACTTCGATACAACCCCAATTTCGACATAATTATGACTGATGTATAATTTCCCACTACGACTACATAAACTTCAACTTAACTAACTTCGACAAACCATAATATGAAAAACTATACTTCAACAAAACTCTGAATTATGACTTCGACACTAGATTTGCTTCGACACTAAAATAACTTGAGGTTTTATACAAACATATGTACAAGTATCTTTACTGCAAGAAGGTGCGACTGTCCATGTAAGGTTCCAGTCGGCTTCTACTCACCAAGCCCTTGAGGATTTGTCCATGCATATTTTTCAATTACGTAGCACTTACTTTTGTGATATAGTGAATGACGTATGGCCCCAACCAGTGTATTCTCGACTTACTTGGATGCTTGAGAAACTTATTGTCATACAGGAGCACTATATCTCCTCTCTGGAATTACTTCCTTGTCATGTTCTGATCATGCAATGCCTTTTCTTGATATTTTTATACTTGTTGAAAACCTATGATGAACCTATGTTCTTCATGTTAAATGTGCAGCATCATGAGAAATTATCCAAACCAATATTGTGCAGCCAAGATTGATCCTCCCATATAGAGGTGAGCACTTTGATTTCCTTCCATGTAATTGTTATTCCTCCCATATAGAGGTCATTGATCAAATTAATGATGTTGTAAATTCTTGATGGATAAGGCTCCGAACTTGTGTGTCAAGTCATGATTCTCATGTGAACCTTTCGTATAAAATTCATGCTTTACTTGTTAAAAGCACTTAATGTTGTGTGATGTATTATTAACCATGATCACCAGTTGATATTAAGTCTCCTTCAGAGATTGATCACCTCTAAAGTGAATTACTTTAGCATATGATCATTTGGTCTGGAATAATATAATATGATCATAGCTTCCAATAATTCGTCTTAGTATAATGTGATGTGATAGGTAATTAAAGTTAGCACATATTGACCATGTAGTAAAAGATAAATAAATAAAAGATAAAGCATAGAGATCAAGAGAATTCGAAATTTCCCATGTAGACACTTTAGCTAATTAAAGAGAACTTGAATTGTTAAAGCTTCAGTTAAGTAACAATGTATGCCTCAATCAATGCTTCAATTAAAGATATGCAATCAGTTAACTAAAGGAGAACTTCAATAAAATAAATCAGCATGATTTTCAGTTAAGAAAAGTTAACTAAATTGTTTTGCATGACTACACTTTAGTTTAACTAAAAGTTAAAAGAAGACACTTAAGTTACAACACTAAATTTCTTCCTATTGCATGATGACACTTATGTTAGCTTGTTAACTAAGTGCTCCTACATCATTTATGAGGCGAATTCACCCCAAAGTCAGTTAAGCATGATTTCAAGTTAAGGAAGAAAGGCATGGCGCATTAATGGTGCATGATTGAATAAACTAGAAGTGCACTACAACTATCCAAGAATATAACTCGCTATGGTTTGCATGGGAGGATTATCCTTCATGCATTGATTCGTTATTCCTTGCATGGCAATGATTTTTTCTATATATTGATTTGTTGGGAACATTGGAAAACAACATCTGATTGATCTCTCTTCTCTATTGTTTCTATATCTTCACCAAGAGTGTTTGGTGATCTCTTATATTCCGAAAGAAATATGCTATGTTGTAAAAGAAAGACAAACTCTACTATCCATTATATTATTATGAGAAGAGTTCTTGGGGTTTTTTGTTCTCATTGTTTTGAGGATTTTCCCCAATGTATACCTTGTGTTATGGTTGTATGAATTTCATGTGATTGAATTGTCTCATTGTTTCAAGTTTCAGCATCTAAAATATTTAAAGATCAAATCTCAATAAAATATTAACATGGTATTAGAGCTCAGGGTGTGAAGGAGCTCATTTTTGCATGCCATCTAGAGCCTACGTATATCCTGAGAAGTTGAGCACAATATTTGAAGACTATGGCATCAATCTCTGTACGACTAGAAGACCGTCGAGGGTACCTCAAACGTAAACACTTGGAAGGCTAGGATTATCAATATCCTAGAGGAACATGACTTGGATAACTACATATCCATTATGCTAGAGGATCCTAAAACTAATGCAATGCACTACGCATCAACTTCAAGAAGAATCAATCTAAGGCCAAATGGATCATCTATGATTCGGTAAAAGATAACTCAATTCCCATGATCACGCCATTGAATACCGCAAAAGAATGTTATGATACATTGACTAATCTATATGAGAAGAAGGATTCAACTCAAAATAGGGCATTAAAGAACATGTTACAAAACCTCAAGATGGAGAAGGATGAGACAGTTTCCTCCTTCTTCACTAAGATCTCTCAGGTAAGAGATCATCTTGTTAACATTGGATTTGTAGTGGATGAAGATGATCTCATCCAAACTGTGTTGGTGGTCTCCCATATTCATGGGAGACATTCTTGGATGCTATCAATGGCTGAGAAGTGAAACCTGGGTTCAAAATATTGTGGCATGACTATATCCAAGAGGAAGGGTGAATCTAGAGAAAAACTATGTGCACTAAAAAATAAAATATTGCCCTCACGGCAAGAATGAAGAAAGGAAAGAAACCCTTCTTCCAAAAGAAGTTCTCTCATCCAAAGAAGAAGGAGTTCAACAAAGGCTTTGAGAAGTAAAAATCTAGATTCTACTATTGCAACAAGAAATGTCATTTCTCAAGAGAGTGAAAAGCAAAGCAGAAAGAAAAGTTTCATGCTTCTACTGCCATAGAAGATTAAACCACTCAAAAGAATGCGTCTAAAGAAAAGTAGACAAGAAGGGAGTATTACCTTGTCTCATCCCTTTCGAGATCCATCATCACAAGTGAAGACATGGGTTTTATTGATAGTGGCGCATCCAAACATATGAATGGTTACAAGAGTGCCATCACTAACCTAAAGAAGAAAAATTTCACATGCATGGTAGAGTTGGGGGACAACTCAACATATTCGATCCAAGGATTTGGATCCAACTCATTCCAATTGAGCACCAGTGATATTTTACATGTGGAGGACATCTATATGTTCCAGGATTGAAGAAGAACCTCCTTTCATTTTAGGTTCTTGAAGACAAAGGCTTCTGAATTATCGTCATGGAAAACAAAGCACTTTTATCTCCGAAGAACAAAAGCCTAGAATATGTTGCTATGATTGGAGTTCGAGAGGGAGGACTTTACAAGGTACTTGGGAAGTACATTCAAGTTATGATTCACCACACTATCATTCCATGCGAGATATGGCACCAAAGGCTTGGACATATACAATAAAAAGTGCTACCAAGACTTCAAAAGATGGTAAAAGGTATGCCTGTATTTGATTTTGAGCATGATAGTGTATGTCAAGGTTGTGCACTTGGGAAGAATGTTAAGAAAAGTTTTTCCACCAGTACTACTAGATCTAAAGGTATTTTACATTTAATACATTATGATGTATGTGGTCCCATGCCATCCCCCTCCCTGAGTGGCTTCTTATATTATGTAATGTTCATAGATGATTTTTCTAGGAAGTCGTGGATTTATTTCATGAAGGCTAAAATTGAAACTCTTAGCAAATTTAAAGAGTTTAAAACCCTAGTTGAAAATAAAAAAGAAAATCACATTCATGCATTAAGGTCTGATGATGGAGATAAATTTGATTCACGTACATTTACTGAGCTATGTAGTGATGCAGGAATATGTAGACATTTAACAGTACCATACAACCCTCAACAAAATGGGGTTGTTGAAAGGAAGAATAGAACCATATGTGAGGCTGCAAAATCCATGATGCATGATCAAGATATGTCTACCTCATTATGGGAAGAAGCCACCAGTACAACTATGTACATACAGAATAAAATCTTGCATGCCATTCTAGATGAGGAGACACCAGAAGAAGTGTTTACTGATGAGACGCCAAACATCTCACAATTGAGGATATTTGAGATCCCAATATACATCCATGTACTGAAAGAAAAGAGAACAAATGTGGAGCCTTCTAGAAAGAAAGGAACCTTTGTGGGTTATAGCGATTCATCCAAAGCATACCGAATATATGTACCTGGTGAGAGACACATTGAATTCAGTCGATATGTTACCTTCCATGAGGAAGCTGCTTTCAAAAGATCGAAAGAGATTCAATGTGATTCAGAGATGGTTAATAATACATCACACAACATTAAATTATTTTAACAAGTAAAGAATGTGCTTTACCTTTATATGGAAGGTCCACCTCGATACGGGAGTTCCATCCCATGGATACCTTTAAGTGGTCCACCTTTAGAAATTCATCACCTCTAAAGTGAATTAATTTAGCATATGATAATTTGGTCCGAAATAATATAATATGATCACAGCATCCAATAATTATTCTTAGTATAATGTAATGTGATAGATAATTAAAGTTAGCACAAATTGACCATGCAATAAAAGATAAAGCATAGATATCAATAGATTTCAAAATTTCCCATGCAGACACTTCAGTTAAAGCATCAGTTATAAAGCTTCAATTATAAAGTGTATGTTAAGTAACAATGTATGCCTCAATCAATGCTTCAGTTAAAGCATCAGTTAAATATATGCAATCAGTTAACTAAAGTTGAACTTAGTGATCACTTCAGTAAAATCAATCAGCGTGATTTTTAGTTAAGAAAAGTTAACTAAAGTGTTTTGCATGACAACACTTTAGTTAAACTAAAAGTTAAAAGATGACTCTTAAGTTACAACACTAAAGTTGGTCCTATTGCATCATGACACTTATGTTAGCTTGTTAACTAAGTGCTCCTACATCAATTATAAGGCAAGTTCACCTCAAAGTCAGTTAAGCATGATTTCAAGTTAAGGAAGAAAGTCATGGCACATTGATGGTGCATGATTGAAGAAAGTAGAAGTGCACTACAACTACCCAAGAAGATAACTTGATATGGTTTGCATGGGAGGCTTATCCTTCATGCATTGATTCATTATTCCTTGCATGGCAGTGATTTTTGCTATATATTGATGTGTTGGGAACATTTGAAAACATCATCTGATTGATCTCTCTTCTCTATTGCTTGTGTATATTCACCAAGGGTGTTTGGTGATATCTTATCTTCCAAAGTAAATTTGCTAAGTTGTAAAAGAAAGACGTTATCTACTATCCATTATATTATACTGAGAAGAGTTGATGGTTTTTTTGTTCTCGTTGTTTTGAGGATTTTCCCCAAGGTATATCTTGTGTTATGGTTGTATGAATTTCATGTGATTGAATTGTCTCATTGTTTCAAGTTTCGGTATCTAAAATATTTAAAGATCAAATGTCAACCAAATATTAACAGTTCCAACTATAGTATCTATGATAACCGCTCTTCAACAACACCAGTGTCTGACATACATGTGAATTCATCCACCCTTAAACTCGGCACGATGTATTCCATTGGCATAACAGCTTCTTGACCATACACCAATTTGAATGGTGTCTAACCTTTTAACTTCTTACACATTGTCCTATATGCCCATAAAACTGCAGGAATCCTTAAATCACAATTATCGCGGTTCAAGTTGCAAACATTTGTCAAAGCATGTTCCAATATCTTGTTGAATGATTCGGCAATCCCATTAGCTTGTGGATGATATGCAGTGCTTTTCAAGGCGATGAATTTGAAACTGATGAGTAAGTGATTCAATAATTTTGTTGACAAAGTGATATCCTTGATCACTCAAAAAAAATCCTAGACGTCCAAATCTAGCGACTACATTTTTAAACAAGAACTTCGCAATAGTTGTAGCACTACAATCCCTCACTAGTTCAACTTCATCCCATCTATTCAAGTAGTCTATCGTAGTAATAATATAGCATGATCCTGACCTCTTTGCGGGAGGGATAATTGGTCCTACGAAGTTAACAACCCATTTCTCAAAATCCTGCAAAGTAACATGTGGTATCAATGGAATTCCATCCCTTCTATATGGTTTCCTTGTTCTTTGACATATATCACAAGAGCGACAATACTCCTTAGCATCCTTATGAAGTGTAGGCCACCAAAGTCCTGCTCACAATATCTTCTAGGTGGTGTCTTTTCCTGCATAATGTCCTCCTACGACCCCTTCATGAGCTTCAACCAAAACCATCTGTTACTCATGCTTCATAACACAATGCCTTAGTACTTCGTCTTATCCCATCTTATATAACTAATCGGTTATCAAATGAGAATATGTTTCTTTTACAACCAATTGTTTCTTTTCATTAACAGATAACCCCACTAGTGTCATTCCTATGGCTAATAAGGCTACGATGTCTTTAAAATATTCATCTGTCATGCTCACCAAAAATAGTTGCGCATCTAGGAGGTTGTCATCCAAATTAACCGGCTCTTCTCTTGTTTCTAGCCTCGACAGATGGTCAGCTCCTGCATTTAAACTTCTTGGTTTAACTATGATTTCAAATTCATATTCTTGAAATAATAAGAGCCATCTTCAAATTCTCCCCCCCCCAACACTGGCTTGTTAACTAAATACCTTAAAGCAGAATGATTAGTAAACATCTTAAAATGACCCCCTAATAGGTAGTGCCTAAACTTCTGCAGTGCGTAACCATGGCTAATCCTTCTCTATCTATCATAGTGTAATTTCTCTCTACAGTGGATAACTTCCTACTAGAAAATGCAATCGGGTGATCAATAGCTCCCTCTCTGGGTTGAGCCGAAACTGTACCCAATGCAATGGATGATGCATTGACATGAACATGAAATTCTTTCTTCCACTCAAGGACCACTAGAATAAGCGCAGTCACCATCTTTCTTTCAATGTATCGAGTATTTGTTGGCACTCTTCATTCCACTAAAATTTGGTGTATTTCTTTAATAGCTTCTCCATTGGAAATGAATATGTGCATATCCTTTAATAAACTTCTTATAGTATCCCGTGTGTACCAGAGTTGTTATCAATTTTTGTACTGACATTAGCGGTGGTAAGTCAACAATATATGTGATCTTCGTAAGATCTACCAGCAAACCCTGTTTGCAGACTACGAGACAAAGCAATATGCCAAATGGAGCACAAAAAATACATTTCTTCAATTCAAATATATTTGATACTATCTACAACGTTCCAATATCAATCTCAAATTTTAAATGTGATTCTTCATCAATCTGTAGATTGTCCAATTATCAAAATATACCTACAGTAATTTATGGATGAACTCTTTGAACGCTGCGACCACAACTCTGGAAAAGATAGTTGGTGCATTCATAATACCAAAGGGCATCACTGTGTCCTGGTAGCAACCCCATTCAGTCACAAATGTGGTTTTTTTCGATCCTCCTTAGCAATCTTAATTCGATGACGCCCCAAAAACCCATCCATGAATGAATAAGCTTCCTGTCCTCCCACATTTTCTAGGACTTCGTATGTAAAAGGTGTCGAGAATGGGTCATGTAAGCAAGCATCATTTGGATTCCCTAAATCTACACAAATTTGTATTTACACCATATTCTTATCTTGAAAAACCATAGAGCTAATCCATTCATATTCTTCGATAGGTTCAATGGTTCATGCATCATGCATTATGTCGACCTCCACTCTCACCTTTTCCTTATACTTGGGATTCAATCGATATGGTCGTTGCTTGACTGGCTTTGCATCAAGTTTTAACAGGGTTTTCATTTCCCCAAGATCACCAGCAATACCCTCCACTTCAGAAAAATTTGTAGGGAACATATATTGATATTCGTGTAGTAAGTCAGTAAGCTTCCCTACAGTCTCATAATCACAGTAATCGTCAATATTAGCAAACTTAGGGTTTTCACTTGAACCAATATTTACCTTCTTTGTCTTCAGCGGATGCAAGAATTTATCATTCTTGATCTCCCTGCTCTCCAGCTTTTGACTTCCTTTCGTTTATAGGATAACCGCATCCCTCGGATCATCATCTCGATCACCATAAATATTATAACATTCCATTGCTTGCTGGATTGTCGTAGTCCACTACGACAAGTTGGATAGTTGCACTAGTATTTCTTCATAAATATTGGCCTTGATTATTTGCAAAGCTTCATCTATTAATGGGTTTTCATCTTCATAACTAAATGTCTTCCTAAAATTGATAGCCATATTTTCCAATCTGATGTACCTTGTCATAGTTCTAGCAATGTATACTAACTTAACGGTATAGTATCCAAAGAATGAATGAGCATATGGACCCATTCTTGTTTTGGTATATGTTCCCATTCTCTCGTACATAATGCCAGATGATCTATTGGACTATTTAACCCATTATACTTATCTTTCTTATAGTATATTCCTTCTCCAAATTGGGCTTCCAACAGCTTTTTTCACTGCGACCAACTTTGTATCTTTTCCTTATGAGTATACAACCATCTTGCTGGAGTAGCTTTCAATGCTACATCTAAAGCTTTGTTGTTCATGTACCCTTATTTCAAAATCATAAATGAAAATACTTAAATTAGGTAATCCCTCATAAGTAGGCATATCACATACCTCTTTACCAACCCAACAAAGTGATCTGATAACACGAGCACACCTTCTTGTAGACACTTCATGTAGTCAATGCTGCCAATTCTACAATGCTTATCCTAAGTCTGAGGAACGGGAACTAACACTTCTCCAACTCAATGTACCATCCATAGTTGGATTAACATATTCATCCATTCTTGAGGTGACCTTATAGTTATTGTCTAAATATTCAGTAGTATATTCCACTTGAACAGGTTCAACGTACCTTGTCCCATCCAAAGGATCCAATGGTGCAACAACTCTCATATCCCCTCCTTCAAATGTCATCATCCTTTTCTTGAGATTTATAATTGTTTGGTTCTCAATTTCCCAATCAATACCAAGTAATTCCAGATATGGGTTGGTGTCATCTACAATCTCTATAACTTCAAAGTCGACATAGCTTCACAGACCATCAATGTCACCAGGACACCCACCATTATGCCAAATGGTATTGCTTTCTATTGAATAGCTAATCGCAAATGGATAGGAGACAATACCAACTTAGGATTTCCCATAGCTTAACTTGTTTATTTATTTATGACATTAACATCTGACCCTAGATCTAAAATAGTGAAATCCATGTCGAAGTCCCTAATCTGCACATTAAGTTGCATTTCCCTCCCTGTTCTTATCCTCTTTTGCAAATTATTTAAAGCTTTTTCCTAAGAGGTATCCTTTACTTATTCATCGACTATATTCTGCAATTCCTTTAAAGCGGCTTCATCTTTTACTAAGTCTAAACAAATTTTCAAAAAGTTCTTCCATGTACTTACCTTCCATGAGCTTCTCTTTTGAGCCGATTGGTCGAAGTGGACTGGCATATCATATATAGGAACTTCGTCGAAGACTGGAGCTGTAGATGTCGAAGGTCCCCTCTAGGTTGTAGTAAATTCCTTCCTTGCATCCACAAATGTCTATTTTTCTTTATGAACATCAAATGGAACTATCTGTTGTGTTGTTGGTATGATTTTAGGGACACGTGGATCAGTATATACTTCTCTATCATCTCTTGTCGTAGCTCCTCTTCTTGTCACAACAGCGATAGTTGGCTACTCTTATCGTGGTTCGGTTAATATCTTCTAAACATTTTAGTTCTAGTTTTGATTCTAGTTTCCATTATAATTTTCCTTACATTGCCACTTCACTATGAGTTATGAGCAATTCTCAATAGTATGGTTCAATGCTCAATAGTATGTACACATAGAACAGGGATTTGGACAATCCCTGGAAAAATTTATTGGCGTACCGCAACTATAACATATCAGCTAACCTATACCTTGACCAAGTCCTCCTCGTCCCCATCCTCAGAAACCTCCTCTTGGTTGATTAAACTATGCATTACTCCTTTCTCCTTGTTCCTCACCTTTCATTTGATAAGTCTCTGCAATCCTTTCTGTGAGCAGTTGATATGATCAGCAGTCCTTCTCATCATGGCTAACTGAACGACAAAAGTTTCAAAACAGGTTTTGCGGAGTACTCACAATTTTATGTAACAAATAGCATTCTTCTAGTCAATGCCCCCTAGTTTGACAGATCCCACACCGGGTTCCAGCTCTAGGATTCAATGGATTAGGAGCTCCGACAACGATATGGTCTTGGAAGGATGTGCACTAGTCTTTCGAATGACCCTCCTCCTTACACCTTATACACCCAACATATTCTCTTTTGTCCTTTCCTTCTTGATGTCTTGGATTTATATTGACAAGTTCACCAGCTACAACTAGATTTGATCCATCCCAGTTCCAGTATCTCCAACAGGGAATGTTGTTAATGCCTAAAAGTTGAACACACGCGACATTTCGATGATTCATCCAGTAAGGCATCATCAACATAAAGAATGCATCTCACCATAGGCATCCTCAACAGATCCAAAACACAACAGGAGTCCATAAGTTCCAAGAAATAGTCAAAAGAAAGGGTAGCATGGGTAATACACAATTAACCCATGCTATAGCGCAGGTTATCTAAACAATGCACACATTACACCCGCGTGGATTTTCCTTTGATAGTCGCACTACTATAAAAATGGTGGGACCACTAATTCCTAGCAACGCATTGAATGCTCAATCCTCTCCAAGCATCTGAATTCGGATCCTCACACATTTGGTGGCATTAATCATCCCCCCTTGTGTATCTTGGAACTAGTTCATGGAGGAGGAGATTTCATATTTGGATCTAGTTGTTTGTTGGCCACTTCTTGGCCTATAAAAGAAATCCATTGGCATGCATTTTGTAGAGAGAAATCAGAGCAAGGTTATGATGTTGAATTTGAGTTGGAGCTTCCTCATAGCCTACCATTTCCTACCATTGTGAGCATTCCCAAGCTCCCTTGCCACCTTCCTTCAAGCGGCAAGTATTTCTCTCCATTGTTCCACCATCTACTTAGCATTTAGTTTGGACAAGAAAAGCCTCCCTAAGGGATATTGTTGGATTCCCTTGAATCCCACACCTCCTAGGTGTTGCAAAGCTATACCATTGGGAAATACAATAGTGGTTTAGCATATCTTTGGTTGTTATTGGAGTTTGCATTCTCCCCCCATCTCTTTCATTTTGTTTTTATCCATATTTCTTTATTTTGAATGTGAACTACACTAAAAATATCTTGTAGGATCACTTGGAGGAATACCACATAGCCAACAAGGGGCTCTAAGGACTGAGGCCTTGCTGCAACCTACAAGGCTTAGCCCCTTACCAAGTGGAAGAGTGCACTTGTGCAATTTTTTCCACAACTATTCTAATGGAAACCATACTTATTTTTGTTCGTTTCTCATTAAACTAGGTTGTTTTATGCTAAGTATCTAATTCTAAGTATTTATCACTTACAGCAGATCAGGTATTCCACCTCTTTCTTCTATGATTTGGCCCCATCATAGCCCCAATTTATTTTCACATAGTAGCACAGGTCCCGACGTTTCTGTCGCACTGACAGCGCAGAAACAACTCACACAGTCGTGCACACAGCGGAGGTTAACAATGTTAGACCCACGTTACCCCGTCAAGGTCATCTGCACGAAAGGTTAGTGTTCTTCCCACGCTGCTCAGTGCATCTGTTTTGAATAAACCCGCACTATCCATGTGGCATAGTGCAGTTTAGCCGCACTGCTCCTATTGATTATCTTTTTATCTGCATAGCTTAGTTTGGTAGTCCAATTACTACTTACTAATGAACTTAAATTAAGGCTAATTCGCATAATTACTTAATTTTTACTAATTAGTTCACCTAGACCAAGATTAGGAAGTTGTTGTAGGCACAACAGATCCCATGTTTTATCCAAAACATGGGAGCCCCAATTCCATAACAAAGAGTAACTTAATCAATTTTGGGGGGTTGTTCAGCCTGTTTACCATTTATTTTGCTGCCTTTTATTTGATTTAATCAAGTTAGTAAATTTTTCTTCCTCAAACAATTATGCATTTTTGGGTGTTTTTATCAATTGCGGAAATAATTTTTTGGATTGGAATTTCAATCAACCCGCAAGTTGCGGATTGCAGATTGAGGGCGCTTTTGTTTGCATTTGAAGTTTTTCCTTCTGCAACCCGCAACCCGTAAATTGTGGATTGCGGGATGCAGAAAGAGGTTTTTTACAAGATTGCACGAAAGTTTTCTTCCTGCAACCCACAACCCACAAAATTTCAGATTGCAGGATGCAGAAAGACCCTTCTAAATAAAAAAAGTATTTGATGCAACCCGCAAATTGCGGGATGCGGGAAGTACTTTCACCACGCATTATGTTTACGTTCCACAACCCGCAATTTGTGGATTGCAGATTGCAGAAGGGTGTGTATATTTTGAATAACGAGTGCCCGCATTTGGCATCCCGCATCTTGCATCCCGACCGTTAATATACGACGATCTGACGGCTGTGATTGCATCTGGTAGAATAATTTCAATTCTTGATTTTTTGTCCTTTGATCATTGTCTCCGAGTGTTAATCCAGTTCTGTCTGCGTTATGCTTGATCAGACAAGAATTCTTTGAATCCAATGATTGTTTAATGATTAAAACTCTGATATTTGACTATTAAGCACTTGTGTTATTATGTAAATTCACCTTATTTCACGCCAAATTTCAATTGATGCATCACTGACTAATATTTCGCTTGCATAAACGTTAATTGCAAACTATGAATTGTTGATCTGCAATCATGCCAGTTAGTTATACTCAATTGACGCAAGTCGCCCCGTTGCAACAAGGTTCTTGCTTAAGAATACACACGACACGACCACAATGTTCACACGAACAAGATGCAAACAACATGCCAGAAGTTGGCTTATATTACTTCTCTTAATCGGTTACAATGCGAAATAACTGTAAATACAAATAACTAACTATTTGTTGGCCTCATCCATTACAATACAGAAGTAACTGTGGTGTGCTCTCTCAGTGTGTCGACCTCACCCTCTCCTGGTTCACTACTGAACTCTGATTTATGGCTCGATCTTCTCTTCGGCTCTGCTTGACTCTCCAAAATGCCAAGTCCCTATATTGATCCAAACACTCTCGTCTTCTACTCTGTTTTTGTTGTTCCCGAGACCACTACAATCCCCGAGACACACTTCCTCTGTCAGCTGATCCTTCCACGATCCTACAGACCTGCAACTGTCAGTGCCCCAACCGTGTTGCACAGCCTCTATCTGTGATGACATCTATCATGTCTTCACCCACCTGCAATAACTGCTAGTAACTTCCTTAGCAACCCCAAATTGTTTCAAAGTACGCTCCTTGACTTCTACGCTTCCTCTGACAAGCTACAGTAAACCATCACATCGGCCATACTGTCCTATGTCAGCTTTGACTCGCATGTCGGCTTTCACTCTATGCTTAGGCTTCACCAGCCCGCCCCTTCCTCCTCGCTTGACAACATGTTGACCTTTCCATGACTCTGCGACAACTTGTCACCTATTGACATTAACATGTCGCCTATCGACTATCATATGTCGACACTAACATGTCGACTCTCGATCTCTTCACTCCTGTCGACTGCTGCAATAGATTCTGCTTGACTTATTGACTTCCATGATTCAATCTGCTTCACGCACCAGCGGTCGTCAGCACTCCCTCAGGTCGGCTCCCTTCCGTCGATCAACTTTGACTGATCTGCCTAGGCTCCGATGCTCCTGCATCAGACTCCCCAGGTGAAAAAGAACTCGACTCCTTCGTTAGTCTCATGAACTCTTCTTTGAAAATCCATGTCGCCTCCTGCAACTCATCATCTTTCCATCGCACCAATTATTCCTTCCTTTGCGAACTGTGAGTATGCCCGACTTCACGTTCCTCTATTACTTCTGTGATCTCCTCCTTATGTCGATCTAGAATCTGCGTTGCCCAGTCGATATTCGACACTTCGGTGCTTTCGCTGCTTGAACCTTCTTCGAACTTGTACAGATCTGAGACATTGAACATTGGTGAAATGCTTACGTCATTCGGCAGCTCCAACACATAAGCATTGTCCGAAATCTTCCTCAAGATCTTACATGGTCCAATATTGTTCACCTTCAGCTTGTTCTATGTTCTTGTTGGAAATCTCTCCTTCCGCAAATGAGCGTAGACCAAGTCTCCTTCACTGAACGACTGTAGTCTCTTCTTTCATTCGGCTCTCAACTTGTACGACACATTGCTCTTTTCTATGCGCTTTCACACATCTTTATGAACTTATTTCATGTGCTCTGCGAATGATTCTGCATCCATGCTCGTCCTGATTTCTGTCGGCAACTTGACCAAATCCACCACTCTGTGTGCTTCTTCCCTGAACAATATGGAATGGGCTCAAACCTGTCGAGCGATTCACAAAATTGTTGTATGCGAACTCTGCTTGTGCCAACACATTCTCCCACTGCTTGGGTCTGTTGGCTGTCAAACATCTCAGAAGGTTTCCCGAACTTCTGTTCACCACCTCGGTTTATCCATCTATCTGCGGATGATATGCCGAGCTAAACTGCAACCTCATGTCCAGTTTCTTCCATAGGGTTCTCCATAAATACCACATAAATTTGGTATCTCTGTCCGATGTGATACTCTTCGTCAACCCATGCAATCTGACTACTTCCATGAAGAATAGTACAGCAATGCTCGTGGCATCACTTGTCTTCCAACACGGAATAAAGTGTGCCATTTTTGAAAATCTGTTGACTACAACAAATATTGAGTCGCTCCCTTGCTGTGTCTTCGGTAATCCTAGCACAAAATCCATGCTCAGGTGCTCCCATGGGGTATTCGGTACTGGCAATGGTGTATACAACCCCGTGTTCTGACTTCTTCCTTTTTCCAATTGGCAAACTCCACAATGTCGCACCCACTTTCTGACATATGTCACCATTCCTAACCAATAATACTTTTCTTCGACCAATGCCTTAGTTTTGTCGATGCCAAAATGACATGCTAATTCGTCGCTATGCAATTCTCAGATTAGGTTCTCTCGCACTGATCCTATAGGAATAAATAATTGTCATCCCCTGAACAGGTAGCCTTCTTGGACAAAATAATCCAAATATGGAGTTTTGTCAACACTCCATGGTTCGCGACAAGCTTCCCATGCTTTCGCAAAATCTTCGTCGGTCGCATACTTTGTCTTTACCGAATCTATTCCTGTTGCTTGAACTGTCACCGTGTTCAGCAATGCAACTCTTCTACTCAGCGCGTCGGCAACCTTATTCGACTTGACCGACCTATGTCGCAACATGAATGTATATACCTGTAGGAACTCGACCCATTTCATGTGCCGTTGATTTAACTTCGACTGAGTATTCATATTCCTCAGCGCTTAATTATCTATGTACAACACAAATTCCTTGGGAAACAAATAATGCATCCACTTCTTCAATGCCTGGACAATAGTATAGAATTCCTGGTCATAGACCGAATATTTCCACTTTGCCTCATCCAACTTTTCACTGAAAAATGCAATTGGTCGGCCCTCCTGGCTCAACACTGCCCCAATTGTGATTCCACTTGCGTCGCAATCGACCTAGAAAACTTTGTCGAAATCTGGGAGCGCCAACACCGGGCTCTCAGTGACCTTTTCCTTCAACTTGTCGAAATCTCACTGGGTTGCTTCCGTCCACGTGACTTTGCACATACACTCTGGGAACTGTGTCCAAATACGACTGAATCCCCTGATGAACTTCCTGTAGAAAGTGGCAAGTCCATGGAAACTCCTCACTCCATTCGCGCTTATCGGTTCAGTCCAATCCAATATCGCCTTCACCTTTTCTGGGTCCATCACCAACCCTTTACTCGAGATTACGAATCCCAAGTATACCAGTTCTTCCTTCATGAAGAAACACTTTTGCAGGTTCACCATCAGCTTCTGTTCCTACAACTTCTGCAATACCTGTCGAATGTGCCCCAAGTGTTATGCCTTGGTTAAACTGAAAATCAGAATGTCGTCTAGATAGACTACGACAAACTTTCCCAAGAATGGTTTCAGTACTTCATTCATCAATCGCATGAACATACTGGGCACATCAGTCAATCCAAACGGCATGACTAACCACTCATACAGCCCTTCCTTTGTCTTGAATGATGTCTTCCATTTGTCTCCTTCTCTAACCCGAATATGGTGATATCCGCTCTTCAGGTCTATCTTCGTGAAGTATTTCACTCCACTCAAACAATCCATCAAGTAGTCCATTCTCGGAAATGGAAATCGATACTTGATCATGATCTTATTGATAGCTCTGGAATCTGTACACATCCTCCATTCTCCACCTTTCTTCGGTGTTAATACTGCTAGTACCACGCACGAACTCAGACTCTCTTTGATCAACCCTCTGTCCAACAACTCCTAGACCTATTGATTGAGTTCCTGACCTTCTGTCGGACTCATCCTATGCGGTTCCTTATTTGGTAGACTCGACCTTGGAATCAAATCGATCTGATGGGATATTCTCCTTGTCGGCGGCAATCCCACCGGTGTCTCATCGACCACTATGCTGCGAAACTCTTCGAGCATCTTTACGACTTCGACCAAAATTTTCTCCACTGTCGCACTCTCGACACATGGTCCTTTTGGAATGATCGCATAACATCCCGACTGCTTTTCCTCTTCTGCAAGGAATTCTTTCGTTGAACACATCAGCACACGCTTCTCCCAAAATTTTCTCTCGCCCTACTTACCGTCGGCTTGCTCCTCCGGTTTCGGCTTAAGAGTCCTCTTCACGCCATTTTTCCACACTGTGACTGTGTTGGATCGACCATCATTGATCATTTTTTGATCATATTTCCATGGTCTCCCTAACAACAGATGACATGCGTCCATTGGGATTACGTCACACAGTACACTGTCCTCTAACTTCCCAACCTTGAAGTTAATCAGGCACTATCTGGTCACCTTCACATGGTTTCCTTTCTGCAACCATGAGATCTTGTAAGGGTGTGGATGTTCTCGACATCTCAACTTTTCTTTCTCGATCACCTCTGTCGACACAAGATTCTCACTAATTTCGCCATCAACTATGGTCTTGCAACACCATTCGTCGATTCGCACCTTCGTTCGAAAGATCACCTTCCGTTGTGTCGGCTCTTGATCATCGCATTTGTCGTCCAGAACCAGTGTCTTGCTGGCTGTCATGGCCCGACTTTTCTTCTTACCATTTCCACTACTATCAAATGGTGATTCCTCCCTCTCGTCGACTTGTTCATCTTTTCGACGTCTGGGTTTCGACTCCTCTATAGCATGTAGGTTCTATGGGCATTCATATGCCTTGTGTCCCACTCCATGACACTTGTAACAGATTATGGTTGGTTTGTTAGCTCATTTTCTATCAGATGGACCACTTCGACCATACACACCTTAACCGCGGTTCCCTCGACCATCGCGTCGGTTCTCTTGCGCTTTCTCCCTTGTCGATGTCCCTTCTGCATGTCGACTATCCTCGACAGTTTCCCTCCTATAACCGCTACTTTGGCCTTTCGCGGTAACAATTCTCGCACCCAAACCAGTCGTCCTACCTATGGTCGCTGCAGATTTTCTTGACAATTTCTCTTTTACCTTCAGAGCCAACTGGTAGGCTTCACCCACTGCTCTGAATCTTGACATGCTCAATTCATCCTGAATAGCATATTTCAAGGCGTTGACATACCTAGCAACATATTCTTCTCCTTCGTCGGTTTTCCCCAATCTTTTCAACAATCTGTAGAACTCTTCAGTGTACTCCTTCACGGTCATCTCCTTTTGTCGAAAGTTCTGCAACTTCCTGAACAAGGAAATCACATAGTCGTTTCGACAAGAACTTCCCCTTCAGCTTGGAGACCATCCTGTCCCAAGACTTGATTTTCTTCTTGCCCTTCTTGACTCTATCAGCCTGTACATTGTCCCACCACAATGAGATATGACCCTTCAACCTCAAACATGCAGTCTTAACCCGCTTAGGATCCTCGATCTGCTCTATGTCGAAGTATTTCTCCATCTCTCTAAACCAGTCAATCAAGTCTTCTAGATCTAGGATTCCTGAGTAGGTACGAACGTCTATCTTTTCCTGACCTCTCATATCCGTCAAAAGCTTGATGAGTTTTTCTTCTGGTAAATCTTCTGCTACTTCCCGTGGCTCCACTTCTTCGACTTCCTCGTCGCTATGGTCTAATGCATCAAGAATACAACCACGCCTTTGGATTTCTTTGATCGTTGCGACTTCATTTGTTAAAGTTCATATCGTTCGGACGCATTCATCGAACATCTCACAATCAACTGTGACTACTGTGCCATGCACTCTTCGTCCTCAAACATTAACACCTCTGTGAGCCATTTTCAACCTTTTTTGAAACTCCCACTTGTTGGCCCGGTTTTGCAACCAGGCTTAGTGCTATGGGCACCTGCTAACTAGTAGCAGCAGTTTCAATGGAAATAAATAACAATAAACTAATTAAACAAGACTATTCATGGATCTAAGCAAAGATATTAAGCAAATAACAAAGATAATTTAAAATCAAGAACAAGAACATATAAGAATAATAAATTTGTATTGAAAGAATGGGGCAAGCAAGTGCTTGCGGAATCAATACCTCTAATGGTGAGGTTGAATGGCTCCAAGGATGAGCAACTCCAATCTCCAATGGTCTCTTCTCCAATGTGGTTTGCAATGGCTAAAATGCTCAGGGGAGATTTCAGCAGCATAAGGATGAGATAATGGATGGATGTGAAATGAGGAGCCCCTACCACCTTTTTATAGGTTTTGGTGGTGGGAAATACCATTTGTGGTTTTGTGGAAACCAAATGGTATTGACCAACATGGTTTAGGTACTTTTCCCTCCTTTTTCCTTTTTTGAATAAAAATAATATTTTAATTCCCTTTTTAATATTTTTGGGAATTTGGACCCTTTTTGAGGGTTTTTTATGATTTTCTTGGAAAAATAATCTTTTTTAATGGAAAAAGGGGTGTACTAAGGTCTTTTGGTGACCTTTTGTTGGTTTCAGAGGCTCAGATGGTGGAAAAGTGGACAAATGGGTCATGTGAGTAAGGGAATGAGCTAGTGAGCACTTTTTAGGTGTTAACAGATTGCCCCCTGATGTGTGAGGGAAGGAGCTCATCGTATGGCCGATAGACATCATAGTTCTTTTGTCCTTTTTTCTGGGTTTTAGGGGAGAGAAGAGACCGGTTGGAGACTGGAGCCACGGCCCTTGGAAGCTGCAAAAACAAAAAATATTACATGGCCTCAATATGAATGAGGTATAATCTCTGATGAAGGACGAGGCGGGCATTCCCATGCTCGTATCAAGACATATACAAAACAATTAGTCCCAAGAAGGGGGATCTAATACGTAAAGAGATATACTGGTACATCATAATGGTCCAGAGGGGACATTATTGTGGGATATACTCATGATCATGGCTGATCTCAATAACTGATACACTGGAATAACTGGTGAACTGTTGAAACTGAAGGTGTTCAACATCTGTATGAACTTAATGACTGTGAGCCATCTCTGGGAAGTATTTGTATCTGTATACTCGAGGGAGTATAAAACTGGGGTACATCTGAATACTGTCGCCATACGCAACCCGGATATCTAAAGAAAAAATGTAACTGGTTGTATCCATAGGTAGACTCTCAAATGTGGAGGAGTCAAGTGGTATCCGGGGTCTTCGACTAATAACTGAGCAGACGAATGCCCTGTGCGAGTCTCAACGATGCGATCAAGGTGTTGAAGTCGAGCATGTGAGAAACAACCATTTGGAGAGGCACTGAGGACTCTTCTCGAAATGATTCGTAGGTACTCATCATAAATGGGGACGAGTCCAAGACACAGGGACCTCTAGGTCTATCCTCTGGAATAAATGTGGTTGTCGTCGACAGAGGGAGAACAGCAACTAACAAGGCAATGATGTTTCCTTGATAGGAGCATGAGGTGTAAAACTGAAGTGTTGTAGTACTGATGGTAGGACTGACATACTTGTGGGAACGGGAAATAAATGGGTCAAAAATGGGTAGACTCAAACTTCCTTTGTTCAGAGCATGATGACATGGTTGACCTGGCAGCGTAGGGAACTGACTTGTAGGTGTGGGGATCATCTTTTAGGGACTGAAGGGTATGTACTGACTCTGGGGGGGTGAAGCTGATGGTAGCTGTCGAGGGAGTTTCAGGGTGACATACTGCAGAATACTCTGAACAAAGGCGACCAAAATGGGGAAGCTGCTATGTGAGTAGACATGATGTGTTGTAGCGCCAAGAGGCACCATTGATTCCTTCTTCGTAGTTTTAATGAGCTCCAAGAAGGGATAAAAGTGTGCTCTGAAATGGTACGGTCCTGTGGATTTTGTGAGCCCAGGACGGCGCATGCTCATGGTTGCTTTCATGTTTAGAGAGTCTGAAAGCGGTAAGTGGACTCTATTGGTGTTCTTTTTCGTAGTTTAGTCTCCAAGGCCCGAAAAAGCATAAAATGATGCGGATGGAGAACTCTTCTAGCCGATGTGACTAGAGTATACCTTTTTCGTAATTAGTCTACGAGGTCCGGAAAAGGGGTAAACTTATACCAGGTAGACGCCCTTCCAGATATGTTTAACGAGCATGAAAGGAAGCAAGATTGCTCGGCGATCTTTTCATTGTTTTAGGAGTCAGAAAAGAGCTTAACAGAAACTCCCTAAGTGCCTTTTTCGTAAAAAGGGGTTGCTCAGCCCGAAAAAGGGAGAAAATTATACCGAACAAAAATGGATTGATGAGGGCGAGAAAAGGTCTCAAGCATCATCATCGTGAAAGCTCGTGCAGTTGTGGGTGCCGGCAGAGGGTGCCTTCATTATTGGTGGTGAGAGGTTAGAGATCACTCTCACGGATGTATATTTTTTGACCGGGTTGCCTCGCTTGGGTGAGGTGGGTGATATCTTGCCGAGGTTGCCTCCAGGTGTAGATATGGAGGACCTATTACAGACTTTCTGTGTGGATGATGCTGTTTTGGTAAACAGCTCTATTAGTCTGAGATCCCTACGTGAGTGGGATATGCGAGCTGTTGGTGCCTGCGTTCTGCGGGTATTGGGTGCTGCTGCACCACATCGTATGTCTGGGGGGCAGACGATGATGGTGGATTCCGTTCTACAGGGTACTTATTATGCCTGGGCACAGATGTTCCTGGCTGGTGTCCGGAGAGATCTGGACAAGGCCATTAGAGAGGGAGGCGAGTTTTGTTATGCCTCGTTCTTATGCTTTTTTTTCTTCGAGCGGGTGCCGACCTTGCGGCCACGGGTACCCGTTCGTGCTGGTCTTCCGAGTGAGCCTCGTATGATGAGGTGGGGGCAGATGATGCCCCGTGCCGGCGGTGGTGTCCGCGGCTACTTCACGGAGGATTTCTATCAGCAGTGGGAGCAGATGCCTCTGGTGATTGAGGACTATCCCTACGCCGGCATGGACTACCGAGGTGACGCAGAGATGCCTCGTGCCCCAGGACAGGCCTGGAGCTTAGACGGTATGTTTTGTGTTTTATTTGATATTATATCATATGTTGTTTGATTTATCATTGATGATTGTATAGTATCTGATGGCTTACTTGCTTTGTGCAGATGTGGGTCCAGTGCCACCACCTGACTATGTGGCTCGGCAGGGGCGGGCGATGGTGGTCGCCCATCCACCTGTACCTGTACCTCCTCCGCGTGGTGGAGGATATGCAGCTCGTGGGCGATGGGTTGGCCCTCATGATGACGCCATAGATGGTGTCCGACGGACCTTGGACCGGATCGTAGCTGGGCTCCCCGAGGATGGTTGGAGAGACCTGGATCGGGATATTTTGCAGGGATGTCTCGATGCGCCACCTGAGTGGCAGTCGCTCCTGTTGAGGGCAGCGGTGTTCTTAGCGAGGCACGGGGATGGTAGACGAGATGCTCCGGCAGGGCCGGCTCAGGGGAGGATACGTCTGAGGGACGATCCAGCGGGGCCAGCAGAGCGGCGAGTTCGGGGTCGTCATGACCCGGCGGGGCCCGCGGAGGAGGAGTCGGAGGAGGAGCCGGAGGATCCTAGGGATCCAGATGAGTAGATGATACTGTATCTGCCCCCAAATGCTGATGAGCATATGGGGAAGCATTTTTGTATGACAGGTGTATTTTTTGTATATCGGGTGTTGAGGGCACTTATGACATGTTGACTATTTGATTTGTATATATATGTGGATATATATTTGGATATATTGTTGTGTATGCACGTGGATGCACCTTTGTCTTTTGTATATGCCCGTGGAGGCACCTGTTATGCACGTGGATGCAGTATGTTTGTTGATTTATGTATGCCCGTGGAGGCACATGTTATGCACGTGGATGCATTATTGGTTTTTTGTATATGCCCGTGGAGGCACATGTTATGCACATGGATGCATTTTTTGTTTATGGATATGACATGATGTGATTGGTGTGCCAGTCGAGGACACTGTTGGCCATGTTATCTGCTACACTATTGAGGTGTCTTGGGACATGTGTGAATGTAATGGATTCAAACTGTCTAACCATTTGTTTAGTGCACAGGAATTTTTTGAAAAGACAGGGATCGCGTACCTGGTAATCATTATTGAGCTGGGAAACTAGGAGTTGTGAGTCCAAGAAAACGTTGAGGTGACGGATGCTCATTTGGAGAGCGACGACCAGGAGACCGGTCACGGCATCGTATTCAGCTTGATTATTGGTAGCGGCACCTAAACATACTCCGTCAATGTGAATTAACTCATGTGAAGGGGAGTATATTACCCAAGCTGCGGAGGCGAGATTGGGAGACCAACGGCTTGCACCATCAGCGAAACCGACATGGCCGAGTGGAAGAGGCTCCATCTGTGGTCATGCAGAGAAAAACAAATATTTAGGTTTTTTGAAATTTTTTGTGAACAAAAAATGTATGCCTATACTAAAATGGACGATGGTGTCCATCAGATTTTCTATGGGTAAAATCGTTTAAGGTACAACCCGTTGCGTGGGTTGCGTAGGGTGTTGCCTTCTGAGTCGGTCAGAATGTATGCCCCCTGCCCAAGGCAGGTGTGTATGATGTAGGGGCCTTGCCACATAGATACGAACTTTCCTTTCCCGGTTTTATCATGAGCTTGATCGTAAGAGAGGACAAGGTCTCCCTCCGAAAAGGTTCTTGGGTGGACGCGTTTATCGTAACTTAGTTTCGATCGTTGTTTAGCAGCTTCCATGTTTTGAATGGCTGTGCGCCGATCTTCATCGGCCTGCTCTAGGAGCAGTAAACGTTGCTCGATCGGGGAAGTGTCCGGTAGGAGTTCAACGGCGATATGTAAGGCTGGGATCTGGCACTCAATAGGGAGGACGGATTCGACACCGTGAACTAGATGGAAAGGGGTAAAACCGGTGGCAGTTTTGGTTGAGGTGCGGTAGGCCCATAGTGCCGGGAAAAGCATGTGGTGCCAATTGGATTTGTGCTTGTCTACAGTACGTTGCAGGATGGTCTTCAAAATTTTATTGATCGCTTCGACCTGGCCGTTTCCTTGGGGATAGTAGGCTGACGAAAAATGGTGTTCAAATTTCAACATGGTCGATAATTCTTTCCATACGGCGTCTTCGAAGTGAGAGCCGTGGTCAGAGACTAGTTGTTTCGGCACTCCGAATCGTGTGATAACATGGTTGAAGAAAAACCGTGCTGCAGTGTCGGCTTTGCAATTATAAGTTGGCATTGCTTCCGCCCACTTGGTAAAGTAATCTACGGCCACAATGATGTGTTTGTGACCGCCGGCTGACGGGGGGTTGCAGTCGAGGAAGTCGATGGCCCATTTGCAGAATGGTCCGACGGTGACGACTGGATGAAGGGGGGCGGGGGGGGTTCTTGCTTTGGGGGCAAATAGTTGGCAGTTCTGGCAATGCTTGACTGCGGTGATGCAATCAGTGAACAATGATGGCCAAAAATAACCGGCCCGAATGATTTTCTGGGCAGTGGCCATGCCGGAGAAATGGCCTCCGCAGGCACCGCTATGACAATCATTGAGGACTTGTTCTGCCTCACTATGGGATAGGCAGCGGCGTAAGATAGTATCAACGCCGCGTCGGTAAAGTACATCCCCAATCAGGAGGTATCGGGGGGCGTGGTGTCGTATGCAACGGCGTCCATCGCGATCGATGTGTGGTCGGAATTTTTGCGTACGAAGGTAAGTCAAAATGTCTCCATACCAAGGGTCGTCAGACGCAATGATGAAGATCTGCTCGTCAATCAGGTCCGTTTGGATAACGGGTGATGTTGAAGAGGATGGGAGGTCCGTGATGAGGTGAGCAAGCGCGAGGGCTTTAGTGCTTTTGGGAGTTCTGAAAGTGAGGTCATATTCCTGGAGGATAATGACCCATTTAGCAACACGACCTTGTAGGAGCCGCCGGGTGAGGAGATAGACCATAGGGTTGGAGTCGGCCACGACCGTGGTGTGACTGAGTAGAATGTAATGTCGCAATTTTTGTACGGAAAAGACTACAGCTAGGGCTAATCTTTCCTCGTATGGGTAATGCAGAGGTGGGCCAGACAAGGTCTGGCTGACGTAATAAATCACATGCTCTCGGTGTGAGGCATCTTCTTGGACCAAAACTCCAGACACAGCATGTTCAGATGTCGAGACATAAAGGGTGAAGTCTTTAGAGAAATCCGGTGGGGATATCAAGGGGGCTTAGGTGAGAGATTTCTTGAGGGCTTCGAATGCCGTGTCTGCTTACTCATCCCAAACAAAGGGTATGTGGGTACGAAGTAAGCGTAAGAACCCGTGGACTTTGGTGGCATAGTCAGGAACGAAGCGCCTGAGGAAATTGGACCGACCCTGTAGACTTTGGAGCTGCCGAAGCGTGCGAGGAGGCGGAAGGTCTAAGATGGCTTTGACTTTCAGGGGATCGACAGTGATTCCATCTTGGGAAACAATGAAACCCAACAACCGGCCTGCCGGGACGCAAAAGACACACTTGTGTGGGTTCAAGCGGATTTTATATTTTTTCGACAACGTAGGAAAACTTGCCGGAGGTCGTTAAGGTGGTCTGATCGCTTTCGGGAACGAGCTGTGAGGTCGTCAAGATAGACTCGCAGGATATGGACCAAGTCGTGAAAGCAATAGGTCATGGCTCGCTGGAAAGTGGCACCAGCATTTTTAAGGCCAAATGGCATGACGCGATAGGCAAAGGTGCCCCATGGGGTGGTGAAGGCAGTCTTGTACTGATCCTCCTTGCGGATGTGAATCTGGTTATATCCGGAAAACCCGTCCATGAAGGATAGGACTTCATGGCCCGCACACTCATCAATGAGTTGGTCAATGAATGGCGTGGGGAAATTGTCTTTTGGACAAGCGTGGTTTAAATCGTGGAAGTCAGTGCATACTCTAAGGGTGCCCTGCTTTTTGTTGACGGGAACGGGGTTCGACACCCAGGTGGTGTACGGAATAGGGTAAATGAACCCTGCTTTTCGAAGTTTCTCGACCTCAGCCTTAACAGCGGGGAGCTTGGAAGGGTGAATGGGTCGTTGTTTCTGACGAACAGGGGGTACTTCAGGCCATGTATCAATGTGGTGTTCAATAATGGTGGGGTCGAGACCAGGCATCTCAGTATAGGACCAAGCAAAGACATCTTGGAACTCTTGAAAGAGCTTTTTGTACGCCTGAGTTTCTGCTTGAGTGCAAGATGCGCCCAGCGAGATGAGCTCAGGTTTCCCTGGTGTTGTGGAAATGTCTATCTGTATAGTGGGTGAAATGTTTGACATGTTCCCTTCTTCAAAGGCATCCGGTGCTGGGATGGGGTCCTTTAACCAATCGACCATAGTTGGTATGAAATCTTTCGACTCGACCGATAGCTGGTTGGATGCAGTGGATGTAGATGCTTCCGGGAGGAAGTACGAGCGATGATGCATATCATCCCAAGGGTAGTCGGGTGCAGTGAGTGTCTCCAAAATTTGCTCATCAGTATTGAAGTACTCAGACCATAAATCAAGGGGTTCTGGTTTGAAAGTTGTTGAAATCATATATATTGTATTGACTTCTTCCGACGAGGATGATGGCGGGGGGTGGATCTCCTCGATGAGGGGAGGAGATATCTCTAAGTCGACGTTGTTTAACTCGTACAACGCTGCTCTATAGTCAGGTAGATCAGGACAATGGTGAGAGTAGTGGCCGTAAACACTGCATATAGCACAAGGATGGTTGGTGCGCAGTGATTTGTCGCGAGGCTGTAGAGGTGGCTCTAGTCTAACTACTGGGATGCTGATGTCATCGTCCAACATATTCATATGCTTTTGGAGTGCCGGTAAGTGTGGGCATTGATGAGTTGGATGGCCTATCTCATCGCACAACGAGCATTTAGGGGGGGCTCGAAACACCGGTGGGGGTTTAACTGCCTTAGGAGGTGGTATAGCAGTGTATGGTTGTGGACCTCTACCCCCAGTGGGCTTGATAGGAGGGGGAGGATTTGTTGACGACGAAGGGATATTGAGGTTAGGAGGAGGTTTAGTTGACGACGAAGGGATTGCGACACCAGGAGGAGGTTGATTTGTGGTAACAATAGGTTGTACCGGTTGGAGGATGACGTTTGGTGTCGGCGGTCGAACAGGAGGCGGAATATACCACACGGGTAATCCCAATGTTAACCCGGGTAGACTAAGGGTAGCCATAACCGGGGCGCTTACTACACCCGAAGGAGGAAATAGGAAAGGGATGGTGTGGATGGGTGTAACACCAATGTGACTGGGGATCAATGGTGGTTGACTACCGGATGTTTGTGTATTCTGTGAAAGAGTACAGAGGTTTGCGACATGGATCTCCGGTGACGGTGGTGGAATGGACTGGAATGTAGAGGTCATTGGTGTATCTGAATAAAGTCTGGGTCCCAAAGAAGAGACAAAGGAGGTAGTTGCACTAGAAGTTGGTTGTTCAATCATGGGAAGAACATTTTCGGGTGCTGCGGGGGCATTGGGATCATAGTATGTGAGTTGGTCGATTTTGACGACGCGTCCCTCGTGGGGGAACATCATGGTGCGAAAAACGGATGAGGCGACCGCTTTCATGGCGTACATGTAACTGCAACCGAGTAAAAGGTTATAATCAAGCTGGGCATTAATGACCTCTATGTCAATGAGGACAGTTTTCCCACCTAATTGGACGGGGACCTTGGGTAGTAAACCTTGAGGTTGAGATGACCGACCGTCGTAGGCCCGTAATGCAGTGGTGGATTGCTGGATAGTAGGGGATCCCAACTTCTGCCAAACAAATGTGGACATGACGCATGTGGAGGCACCCTCGTCGATGATACATCGATAGATGACAAGATTCCGGATAGAAACGGAAACTTGGACTGCTATGGTGGAAGGCAGACGTGGTTCAGACTGGTCTAAATCAAAGGTCATCAATTTCGAATCATTTGGGTCAATCGCCCCAATGGCGGAAAATAAAGTCTTGCGCTGAGTGGGACAGTTTTTTAAGACTTCTAACGCAGACATGGCTGCGGGAGATTGAGCTAAGTCATCTACGATGTTGTAATTGGACGCAGCCCGTGCATTAGGGTTGTTGTTGATTCGGCGAAGGGGGAAGCGAGGTGCTTTAGAAGCGCCATCGAGTGGAACCTGAGGTATACGCAATGTCTGATCAGTGGGATGAGCATTAGTATCCTTTTCGGCGGGGGGGGCTTCAGAAGTCGGTCCGTATTGATTCTGATGGGTTTGGATATTGACGTCGGCAGTGGACATCATCAATAAATGGTGGGTGCCTGAATCAAACATGGGTTGGTCCGGAGCTGCGTAAGTAATTTGTTGTGGTTGCACGTTGCCCTGTGGGGGGGCTAACAGCTGAGTGTTCACCACTCCTTGTGTTGGAAAAGGGTTTTGTAATACCAAAGTTTGTTGTGGAGGTGGTGGGGGGTTGGGTGGCGGCTGAGGAGCTGCCTGCCCTTGACGATGGGCGTCATTTGTCCATAGTTGTCGAGCTCGCTCCAGATGTGGGCAAGCGTGGGTATAGTGACCATAGACACCGCAAATGGAACAAGGATGGTTTGTTCATAAATTAGCATTTTTGGCTTTCTTAGGTGGTCGATCAGGATTCTGATGAGCAGGCGTCGCGTTATTGTTTTGCGGAGGATGGGTAGGTTGTGGAGCTTGGTTACGGTTTTGATTGTTTCCACGGTTGCGTCCTCTTCCGCGGTTTGGTTGCCCACCCTGGTTGCGTTGGTTATTTTGGTATTGGGGCTGATGTTGTTGTGCATACACATGCCCTTGAGCATTGGGGGGATTCTGAGGAGCCGCAGGTGCGGGAGCAGGTTGCGGTGGATAGTATGCAGGTGGAGCTGGAGGTGGTCCATTTGCCTGTTGGGGTTGTTGGTACCCCTGAGCTGGTGGAGATGTGAGGTTAGCTGGTGCAACCGGTTGTGGGTAATGCATGGGCTGTTGTGGGAACTGCATGGGGGTCTGTACCGTAGGTTGAGCATAGTATGTAGGAGGTACATATGCTGATGGCGCTTGGCCATAACAATGTTGTGGACAAGAGGGTCCATGAACGTGATGGGTCTGGTTTGTTGGAGCATAAGAAGTTGTCGCTCCGAAACTAGATGTAGCCCTAGAAAGGTCTGGGGCAGGCATAGTGCTCACCATACTGAAAGGTTTTGCTTGCGGTGTAATTTGGCCAATAATGCCATCAACGACATGTGATGCCCCCGGTGTCTCACCGCGTGCAGAGTCGCCTCGTGGGGCGTCCGGTATGATCGTGTATAGGTAACCCGACTGGGCGTAGATGAGATCAAACTATTGGGCTTTGAGGATGGCCTCTTCTTCAGACTGGGGTCTTTCAGATGCTACATCCTTCGCAATGAGAGGAAGGAGGGATTTTAGAAACCAATCTAGGAAGATTCGGTCGTCTAATTTGATTTTGCATAGGCTTCGGCGCCGACGCCAATCATGAATATGGTCAGTGATATGCGTGGCCGTGTTTTGTCTGCAAGACAGTAGGATCTCGACGCCCGCATCATAGCGGGCAGGTAACTGAAAGAACTGTAGGAAGGTCGAGGCAAGGGAGGTAAATGTGGAATGTGTCCCATGGGGTTGCTCGATATACCATTTGGCTGCAGAGCCAGTGAAGGTGCGTTGTAAAAGCCGGAGGTGGATTGAGTCTTCCACTATGGAGTTGGAGGAACACCATAAATGGAAGGACATGATGTGGTTCTGGGGGTCCTCTCCTGCCTTACCCTCAAACTTAGGGATGTCATAGGGGAGTTTGGTGGGCATTTGAGGCCACGCCGGATCATGTCTGATGGGGTCATTTGTGAGCCTAGCTAAATCTGGCAGGTTCAGACTTGCCATGTATGGTAGACTAGCAGATGTGGTGACTGGAACTGGGACATGCCTGGCCATAGTGGTATGGTGTAGGGGTCCAGTAGCGCCTAAAGGTATGCTAGGTATGGAGGGTATATGCCCTCCAATAGGTGTAGTCTGGTATGGGCCAGCGCCTCCAAGTGCAACTTGGGTTACACTTGGGTTAGGAATCGCAGTAGGGATTCCTGGGATAGCACTTCCAAGTGCAACATGGGTTGTACTTGGGTTGGGAATCGTACTAGGGATTCCTGGGATGGGGTTTGTGGAAACCAAAGGGGGTATGACCCCCATGTTGGGTATACCCATGACAGGTGGTGGCCCTGTGTTAGGCATTCCTAAATGTGGAGTGTTACCCGTATTGGGCATACCCAGAGGGGTGGTTGTTGTCGTGGATGGTACTACAGCAGAAGGGTCTGCGGATGTCTGACCTATGGTAGTTGTAAATAGTGGATCAAATGGTGTTCCAGACATAATGGTGGTTGGTGGTAACTCTGTGGGGTTTTCGGATTCTACCTCCAAATCAAAGGTGAAGTGAGGTGTGTCAGAATCGGATGACTGCCTAATTGATTGACGATGTGTCGAATCAAGGGATAAGGCTCTGCGTCCGTGACGTGGAGAGCCAAGTGGACTAAACTCTGGGAGTTCGCCCTGTAGACGACGAGAGCGTCTAAAATTCTCAATGGTGAGAATATATGTTTGGGTAAAAAATTTATTTAAGTATCAGGTGGTGATATATATAAAAGACTCAAAACCCTAATGCACCCAAGGGTGCAAGAAGGGGAGTGAAAAAAGAAGGCTCTCAGGCCAAAAATCAATCCTCCAAAAAAGGCACTTATTCTAGCAGCTGTGCTACAATAAGTGGAGGAATGCAACAACTGGTCAGAATACCAACATGCAAGCGGCTCCTAGAAAAAATAGGTGTAACTAGACCACAGGTAGGTTGAAATCATGCAAACACCTAATCTAAAAGTATTGTGACTCAAACAGACGATATCCTCTGCAAGGTGATGAAATCCAAGTCAGACAATATGAATGTTGAGACAACGGCTAGATATCCCCCTACCGGGAGGGACACCAGGTAATCAATCCTAAAGACAGGCTACTAGGATACTCCGTTCATGACGCGTCGAGAAAAGGTAAATCTGTCGTTTGGTCCTTTGATCGCAATATCCCAATACAGGGATATCCCGAGAACTGCGAATGGTAGCCCTTCGGTTACTGAATGGATTTCGGTATTCCACTCAGGCTTCCGGAACCATCCTCGCAACTTCAACCCTCCTAAGGGAGAGGCCTTCCCACAAACCGGTTGTGACCGCGCCAAAAAGTACTAAGAGATTTTAGCTCCCTAATTGGACAACTTCTATGTCTCAGATGTAAGAACTGAGGGGTGTTATTGGAACACCTATCCCCCCAATACTACCTAGCTACAAGAATTCTTTTAGTGTTCCCCAAGTGGGGTTAAAAGTGTGTTCAAATTAGGGTACGTTTTTAAGGCTTAGTTCAATTAAGTGATCGTGTGAGTGCACGTGAGGTGTTGTAAACTGAACTTGAAAAAATTAAATGCTTTATAGGAAATTTTCAAAAAATAAAGGATTTTTCGAAAATAAAAAGCAAATATTTATGGCTTTTTCAGTAAAAAGGAATTTAAATGCTTTTCAAAAAATAGCTCAAAAAACAAAGGATTTCTTGGATTTATGAAAGCAAATAATAGACTTCTTTTTAAAAGAAATAAATGGATTTCTTCGTTTCAAGAAAAAAAAGTTGCTAAGGGCAAGATTTTTAAAGAAGTAAACAGGAAAAAATTTGAATCTAAATGAAAATGCAAAATGAGTCTTTCTTTCACTTTCTTGAAAATTTTTAAAAAGATTTCTAGATATGCACTTTAAATAGTAAAAAAAAATTCAAAGCTGTCAAATATGCAGAATTTAATACTGTAAAAAATGTGCTATGGGCAGAAAGTACAGTAAAAAAAAATTTCAAAATCGAGATGGCCGGATGAAAAATTCAGTCGCGCGGGTTTTAACAGAAAAGCCGCGATGGACCGCGCGGGTTTTTGTCGCACAGTCGCGATGGACCGCGTGGGTTTTGGCCGCACAGGCGCGATGGACCGCGCGGGTTTTAGCCGCACAGTCGCGATGGGCAGCGCGGAAATTGGCCGCGAAGCCGCGGTGCGCAGCGCGGAAAAACGCAGAAAGGTCGCGATGGACCGCGCGACTGTCTGGCAAAAAGCCGCGATGGACCGCGCGGAAAAACGCAGAAAAGTCGCGATGGACCGCGCGACTGTCTGGCGAAAAGCCGTGATGCGGAAGCTGTGCACGGAAATCGAGAAACGAACCCAAAAATTGAAAATTTCGGGCTGTTTATGGGGCCAAAACTCAGAGCAGCAATGGATCTGCTGTCTAAGATGGCAGATCTATGGATCTAAAGGTTAAAAACTCATAAAAAAACTAAGATTAAAGGCAAAACTAGAGATCTATAGTTCAAACCAAAGCGGAGTCGCCAAAAACTGTTGGCCCGGTTTTGCAACCAGGCTTAGTGCTATGGGCACCTGCTAACTAGTAGCAGCAGTTTCAATGGAAATAAATAACAATAAACTAATTAAACAAGACTATTCATGGATCTAAGCAAAGATATTAAGCAAATAACAAAGATAATTTAAAATCAAGAACAAGAACATATAAGAATAATAAATTTGTATTGAAAGAATGGGGCAAGCAAGTGCTTGCGGAATCAATACCTCTAATGGTGAGGTTGAATGGCTCCAAGGATGAGCAACTCCAATCTCCAATGGTCTCTTCTCCAATGTGGTTTGCAATGGCTAAAATGCTCAGGGGAGATTTCAGCAGCATAAGGATGAGATAATGGATGGATGTGAAATGAGGAGCCCCTACCACCTTTTTATAGGTTTTGGTGGTGGGAAATACCATTTGTGGTTTTGTGGAAACCAAATGGTATTGACCAACATGGTTTAGGTACTTTTCCCTCCTTTTTCCTTTTTTGAATAAAAATAATATTTTAATTCCCTTTTTAATATTTTTGGGAATTTGGACCCTTTTTGAGGGTTTTTTATGATTTTCTTGGAAAAATAATCTTTTTTAATGGAAAAAGGGGTGTACTAAGGTCTTTTGGTGACCTTTTGTTGGTTTCAGAGGCTCAGATGGTGGAAAAGTGGACAAATGGGTCATGTGAGTAAGGGAATGAGCTAGTGAGCACTTTTTAGGTGTTAACACCACTCATCCAATTGCAACCGGACTTCAACGAGTCATGCACAACTCTACCCAACCTTAGCTGCAGTTGTTCAACGCGCTTGCAGGCTCAATATCACTCGAAGTGCTTTCGCACACAGGGATTCATTTCCTACTCTGATATAGCTATCCATTGGCTCTCAGGATACTATAGCTATCCATTGGCTCTCCGTCCCTTCCTCCTCGCTTGGCTCATACCCAAAACCTGTCAATGTCGCGGTTCGACAACATGTCGACCTTTCCACGACTCTGCGGAAACTTGTCGCCTATCGACATTAACATGTCGACTATCGACTGTCATATGTCGACATTGACATATCAACTCTCTATCTCTTCACTCCTGTCGACTGCTTCAACAACTTTTGCTCAACTTATTGACTTCGACAAGTCAATCTGCTTCACGCACCAGCAGTCGTTGTTAACACCCAAAAAGTGCTCATTAACTCATTCCCTTATTCACATGACCCATTTGTCCATGTTTTCCACCATTTGAGCCTCTAAAACCATCAAAAGGTCACCAAAAAGACCATAATACACCTTTTTCCCCTCAAAATATGTATTTTTCCTCAAAAAAACACAAAAAAACCCTCAAAAAGGGTCCAAAATTCCCAGAAAATATTAAAAGGGAATAAAAATATAAAAAATATTCAAAAAGGGAAAAAGAGGGAAAAAGAGACCTAAACCATGTTGTTCAATACCATTGGTTTCCTTAAAACCATAATGGTATTCCCCATCACCCAAAAACTATAAAAAGATGATAGGGGCTCCTCATTATTCATCCATATTTTCATCATGTCCTCATACTGCCAAAATCCATCTTGAGCTTTGCCCAACCATTGAAGCATTGGAGAAGAAGAGACCATCGGACATTGGAGCTTCTCAACCTTGGAGCTACTCAAAACTTACCATCCTCACCATTTGAGGTAATACAAGAGTTTTAATTTTTATTTACACGTTTATGAATAAATTTTGCTTATTGTTATTAATCTGGATTCCTTTATTTTACTGTTTACTGCCATCAATCTATAGTTTATATTTTCTTATTTACATTGCTTTATTTGAGACTGCTGCTACTAGTTAGCAAGTGCATCCTTGCACATGCTTGGTTGAAAACCAAGCAACAGTTTTTTGTGACTCCACTGGTTTTTGAACTTTCAATCTTTGCTTTAGATCTTTATTTTAGTCGTTTTTCCCATTTAAAACTGTAGATCTCCCATACTAGCTAGCTTCTTGATAGCTACCTTAGCCATTGGCCCTTTCTGCAGCCCAAAATTTCAATTTTGGGGTTCGTTTTTAGCCGGTCGATTTTCGTCCGTACATCGCAACTTTCGGCACCCACAGTCACGCGGTCCATCGCGACTTTTAGGCATTTTTCCACGCAGTCCATCGCGACTGTGCGCCTTTTTTCCGTGCGGTCCATTGTGACTTTTCGGCATTTTTCTGCGCGGCCCATCACGGCTAGGTGACCTTTTCCCGCACGGTCCATCGCGACTTTTCGGCATTTTTCCGCGCGACTTTTAGCCCGAAACCCGCGATGTAATTTTATGGCAGCGCGACTCAATTTTCAAATGACCATATCTCCCTCTCCTGAACTCCGTTTGAGATTATTTGTTTTTTCAAATTGGGTGTTTTCGAACAAGGAATCCAAATATCCTATTAGATTTAAGAATTTTTTCATAGAAGTTTCTCTATTTTTTATTTTAATGTTATTTATCATTTCAGTTCATCCTCTACCCATTGTAGTCGGCCCTCTCATACTATATTTTATGCTCATAGCACTTTTGCTTACTTTTGGGTTGTTGTAGCACTTGATAGACTCCTGTCTACATGCACTACTATCTCTTTCATCATATTTTTAGTAGGCTTATTTACTTGCGCCCATTTTGCTAGCTACACTTTTCTGATATTTGCTTTACTACATCTTTTTGAAAATTTTCAGTTAAGTGAAAGAAAGATTTGTTAAGCCTTTTTCAGATTAGAAATTTCATATTTTGTAAAGTTAGAATCATAATTCTGAATTGCCTGATATTTCTCCCAAGAAAGACATTAGAAATCCATTTATTTTTATATGTTATTTGTTTTACCTTACAAAACTTTTTAAAGAATCCATATTTTTTGAAAAGATTATTGAAGCATTTAAATTTGAAACGTCTTTCATTTTTTGCAAATTGAAATCATTATTTTAGTTTGTGATTAAGTCGCCCATGCAAGGCAAACTGATTTGGTATACAACCACACCATCACACAATCTGTCACAATAATTTCAAGTGAGCCTTAAAAAAGTACCTTAACTCAACCAACATTCTAACCCCATTTGGAGAACACAAAAAGAACATTGTAGTTAGGTAGGACTGAGGGGATAAGTATCCAAATAACACCCCTCACTCATTTTTCATGTTGAGACATAGTGATTGACATTTAGGGTACCAAAATCCCTTATTATTTGTTGACACAGTTTAACACCAATTCATCAGGAAGGCCTCTCCCTTAGGAGGGTTGAAGTAGCCAGACTAGTTTCGGAAGCCTAAGTGGAATACTGCAATCCATTCAGTAATCGAATGATACCTTTCGTAGTTCTCGTTGTACCACTATTATGGGAGTACAGCGGCGATAGAACAAAACTGTAGATTCACCCAACCGAACGTGTCATGAACGGGGTGTTAAATTTTGAGCATTAATTCACAATACTCTAGGATCTTCACTGAGAGAATAACATATACAGTATATATCAATGCATAACAATCACAATAAGCATCACAAGAATCAAAATCATGAGAGACAAGAGACACAGAATTTCCGTGGGGAAAACCCTAAGGTGAAAAACCCCACAACTTCCTCAGAGATAGAGAGAGCAATGGCTCAACCAAAGTACAACCAAAATACATTGAGATAGTCTCCTAGTAGTAGATGATCCTCCTCACTAGTGCGCCACTTTCTGAGTGAGAGAAGTGTGACTTTCTGAATGATACAAATAGAGATCTCCCAATCTCTATTTATACTTAACCTGTTTTCCCAGTGACCTTATGGGGCCGACATGTCTATCTAGATACATCCAAAATATAATATATATTTTAGAGCCGACCCCACACATGGTGGTCTAATAACCCATCGGCAAGTACACACACTTGCGACACTTATCAATCCACATGACGACACTTCCTTATAGAGGAATAACACATCTCTTATAAGGGTACAATAAATATATATGAAATACATAGATGAAATACATTCTGAAGTTACATATACATTAACACTCCCTCTTGACTACGAAGGTATTTCTCGACACAGTTCTGCTAGACAAGTCTTCTTCTCGGGATCATCGTCATCGATGCATTGTCATCATCATCGCCACTGCTGCTGCTATCTCAACCAATCTATGAATCTACTCATCATAGGAAGTTCTATAGAGCCAGTCCTTTTTCATACTAGATGTAGGCCCACCACCTGCAGGTCTTCATCATCTTCCCTGCAGGTCTTCATCATCTGTGCGAACGGTCTAATAGAGGTGGCTTCTCAGGACTAATTTTATGTGTGGATGCAATACCGGAAAGAGTATCCCAGGAACATTTATGTGCCTAAGCACGACCGGCAAGATCTCCCAAGACGGATTACATGCATCTCCTCCACAATACCTTTAAAGACCATCCCAGGAACATTTATGTGCCGCAGCATGACCGACAAGATCTCTAAAGACCATCCCAGGACTTATTGTGAGCATACAGCTCAACCTCTCGGATCTCCAAGACTGATTACATGTGGATAGACAAAACCTTTAAAGAGCATCCCAGGAACATTTATGTGCCGCAGCACGACCGAAAATATCTCTAACGAGCATCCCAGGACTAATTACGAGCACACAACTCAACCTCTTGGATCTCCAGGACTGATTACATGTCTTCGTAGTAATACCTCATCCTGGGACTGATTACGAGCACACAGCTCAACCTATCGGATATCTGAGGACTGATTACATACTACATAGCAATACCGAAAAGAGTACCCCAGGAACATTTATGTGCCGCAGCATGACCGGCAAGATCTCCCAGGACTGATTACATGTTATTTGCACAACCTGCCACATATCATCTCTGACCTCCAAGTATCAACTTGATACTCATGATCCAACGGATCATCATCGCACAAGGCATCATCCTGATGCCCATGATCATACTGATCCTCATCACTTGTACCATCCTGGTACATATCATCTCGAGCAACATCCTGAAGCTCATCATCATGATCAACCTGATCATACAATGCATCCACCTAATGCACACCAAGTATCTACCTGATACATATCATCATACATGATCCACCTGATATAAATACAAATACATGATACATATCAACATACATGATCTACCTGATCATACAATGTATCCACCTGATACAGATACATGGTCCAAGCATCCAACATGATGCATATACAAATACATACAAATGATCCAACCGATCATATCCAGCATCCAACATGATGCATACATACATATAAATGATCCAACTGATCATATCCTGTGAAAATCCTCACAGTAGATCTAAGAGATGATGTATACCTCACAAGAGTAATTATGATTAAGCAGGAAAATAGAAGAAGAGTGAACAATACAGTATAATGAGCAACAGAATAATATGGTACAGTAGAACTCGGATAGAAGCAATAATACTTCACACACACTAATTAATTAATCAGAGTATGGACAAATAAATAGTACAATGGTAGAGAGGATTTGAATGCCTAAGGTGGCAATTCGAATTAGCCTCTCAGAGTGATCATAAGATCAATAGAGTATCATTGGAGCACAACTAGGTGTCCTCATGATCATCGGAGCGCAACTGGAAGTCTTCATCATCATCGGTGGAGTCATCAATGCTCAAGTAACTGTCAACCATTAGTCAAACTAACTCTGGTAGGTGTAACTGAGTGTAACTCAATGTAACTGAGTGTAACTCAATGTAACTGAGTGTAATTGAGTGTAACTGACTGTAACTGAATGTAACTAAGTGTAACTGACTGTAACTGAGTGACAACTGGACTGGTAGGTGAAGAAGGGCGAGTTGCTCCCTAAAATCAAGGAAGAAGGGTGCATTAAGCAACTGGAGGGCTAAAACTAAATAGTGAGAAGCTCCTGGGGGCTGGCTAACTAAGGGCTAGATGCTGGACTGATGACTGGGATGCATGCAAACCCTAGAATGCATGCAAACCCTAAAGGTGCATGCATGACTGAAAATGTAAATGATCAAAATATCAGTGGGACTAGGATGGAGTATAGGAATTTCCTAACACCCCCCCTTAATCCATCCTGGGCCCTGGTAACTAAGACCAAAGGTCACCCAATACAATGAATAATAACAATCAATAAACCAAGGAAGTGGGAAAATTTCATGGGAAACATACCCCCTCCTCAAAAAATAGACTGTAAGGCACACATAAAAATAAATGCTCCAAACTCAAGCATGTGTGATGCTTGGTCATATGTCTGGAGGTATCTTCTTCTTGGGAAGAAGTGGATCATGCTCAAAAAGCATGTGCTTGTACTTGCTCTTCAGATCGAATGTGATGAGAACAAATCCAACAGTATGAGAATGGTCCTTAAACCTATGGTTCGAATCAGCTAAGGTAGGATCAAATCTGTGAAAGTGCATATAGTCTTTTGTCTTCTCCTTCGAACCACCATTGGTGAGATTATGCCAAAAATAACTATTACATGTTTGCTTGAAATCAAAATCAGATTTAAGACTTAAAAAATAGTTTCTTGAGATCTCCTTTGAACCAGCAGGGGTGAGATCAAAACTATCATATGCATGAGAAATTATCCCAAGCAGTAATTGCTTAGAATCCAAATTAAATCCAAGACTTGAATCATGGTTTCTTGAGATCTCCTTTGAACCATGAGAGGTGAGATCAAAACCAGTAGATGCATGAGAAATTATCCCAAGCGAATGGAAATGGCCATATTCTTCAATGACCTTCTGAAAGCATGAATTTATGATCATATAGTAGTATAAAAGAGGAGATAGCTGGAGAGGAGCGAATGCATTACCTTCAGTATCTTTTTTGACCTCTGAAATAATCATGTGATCATGATGCAAACCAACAGACTCTAGTGCAAGAGAGGATTTAGGACCTTCTGCAATATCTAGAGTGTGAGCTGGCACAAAAAGAGAAGAAAGTTTGAGCATGAGTGGAGAATCTGCAAGTTCTTTGTCAACAACTTCAATATGAGATGATACTGGTTCATGATCTGAGAGATCATCAAGGGGAGCGAATGAAACATGATCTGAGAGACCATCAGGAGGAGCGAATGCATCATGATCTGAGAGACCATCAAGTGGAGCGAATGCATCACCTTGCTTGCTTTTGAAGGGATTTGCACCAAATCCATCATTCTTTTTGCCGACTCTTTCATCCAAATGAGCCCATAACTCTTTTGGAGTTTCAATATCAATGATGGTCAGGTACAATATGTAATCAGTCATAGTAAGCTTCATTCTTCCAATGTGCATGTCACCTTTATTCAACCATTTAATCTTCTTTGTAGAGGATTCAAACTCTCTTTCAAAATAGCAATCAAAGAGATCATGGCTCTTTAAATATGCTATTATTTTTGGTTTCCATTCATCATAGTTGAATAGAGAAAGAGGAGTGATTTCTTCTAATTCAGGATACATTGAAGCTGTAGAAGACCTGCAAAAACAATATAGAATAACTGCAACTGCTACTGCTGCAAAAATGCAGAAACTGCTGCAACTGTTGCACTCGAAATCTGGCTAATAACCTGAAAAAAACTCTCAAGAATGGAGATAAACAATACTCTCAACATGCTCTGATACCATGTGAAAATCTTCACAGCAGATCTAAGAGATGATGTATACCTCACAAGAGTAATTATGATTAAGCAGGAAAATAGAAGAAGAGTGAACAATACAGTATAATGAGCAACATAATAATATGGTACAGTAAAACTCGGATAGAATCAATAATACTTCACACACACTAATTAATTAATCAGAGTATGGACAAATAAATAGTACAATGGTAGAGAGGATTCGAATTCCTAAGGTGGCAATTCGAATTAACCTCTCAGAGTGATCATAATATCGATAGAGTGTCATCGGAGCACAACTAGGTGTCCTCATGATCATCGGAGCACAACTGGAAGTCTTCATCATCATCAGTGGAGTCATCAATGCTCAAGTAACTGTCAACCATCAGCCAAACTAACTCTGGTAGGTGTAACTGAGCGTAACTTAATGTAACTGAGTGTAACTCAATGTAACTGAGTGTAACTCAATGTAACTGAGTGTAACTGACTGTAACTGAGTGTAACTGAGTGACAACTGGACTGGTAGGTGAAGAAGGGCGAGTTGCTCCCTAAAATCAAGGAAGAAGGGCGCATTAAGCAATTGGAGGGCTAAAACTGAATAGTGAGAAGCTCCTGGGGGCTGGCTAACTGAGGGCTAGGTGTTGGACTGATGACTGGGATGCATGCAAAATGCATGCAAACCCTAGAATGCATGCAAACCCTAAAGGTGCATGCATGACTGAAAATGTAAATGATCAAAATACTGGTGGGACTAGGATGGAATATAGGAATATCCTAACATATCCAACATCAACACGATGCGTACATACATACAAATATAAATGATCCAACTGATCATATCCAGCATCAACACGATGCGTACATACATACAAATATAAATGATCCAACTGATCATATCCAGCATCAACACGATGCGTACATACATACAAATATAAATGATCCAACTGATCATATCCAGCATCCAACATGATGCATATACAGAGCAGTAACTGGAGCATCCTCCTGATACTCATCATCCAGCACTTACATCCACAGCCATGTGAAGGATCCTCCTTCCAACATGCTTGGGATGGCTTCAGCAAATGTGTCCATCACTTCTTCCTCGAAGTGTCGTCGATCTGAAGAACACCAAGCCTCTCCCTAAAGTATTCGAACTTCACCCTGGCTAGTGGCTTTGTCAGTACATCTGCAATCTGCTCGTCCGTTGCAACATATAGGAGCTTCACGGTTCCTCTCTGCACCATATCCCTAATATAGTGATATTTGATCTCTATGTGTTTCGACCTGTCATGAAACACTGGGTTCTCAGAAAACTTCACACAACTCTGGTTATCGCAGAATATACCAGTAGCATCCAATGGGAGATCAAATAACTCAGACAGTAGCTTCCGTAGCCATACTGCCTCACAACTAGCTGAACAGGCTACAACATAATCTGCCTCAGCTGTACTCAGTGCTATGCAGGACTGCTTCCTGCTGAACCAAGAGATCACACCTGATCCCATACTGAAGCAGCACCCAGATGTGCTCTTCCTATCTGCAACACTGCCAGCCCAATCTGAATCAACATAACCCTACAGGTTAAACTTTTAATTCGCTTCATACTTGAGCCCATAATCCATTGTACCCTTCAGGTACCTTAGAACATGTTTTACAGCAACCAGATGAACACTCCTCAGATCCGTCAGGAACTAGCTCAATGTGTTCACTGCAAAGCAAATATTTGGTCTCGTGTTCGTCAGGTACATCAAGGACCCAATCATCTGACGATACATAGAGACATCAACCGGCTCAGATGAAGCATCACATAGATGCTTTAGATTCGATGCCATGGGTGTGGCCATGGCCTTGCAATCCATCATCCCAAATCTCTTCAGGATATCTACTGTGTACTTCCCTTGACCAAGGAAGATCCCACCTGCACTCTGCCACACCTCCATACCTAGGAAATAATGCATCATTCCCAAATCTTTCATATCGAACTCAGCAGCAAGCTTCCTCTTAGTATCTGCAATCAATCTGTCATCTCCTGTTACAAATAAGTCATCCACATACAGGAGTAGAATCACAGGATTCCCTTCTTCAACCTTGTAGTAAAGGTTGGAATCCGCTTTACTCTTGGTAAAGCCCAAACTAGATAGGAAACTGTCCATCCTACCATACCAAGTTCTGGGAGCTTGTTTCAAGCCATACAAGGCTTTCTTCAATCTGCACACATATGACTCCCCGTCATGTATTTCGAAATTGAGTGGCTCCTCAACATATACTTCTTCTTCAACTACACCATTCAAGAAGGCAGTATTGACATCCATTTGGTGTATTTTCCATTTCATTGTTGCATCCAGGGCAAGTACTGTTCTGATGGAAGTATACCTGGCTACAGGTGCAAAGGTTTCTTCATAATCTATTCCCTCTTTCTGAGAGAAGCCACGAGCTACGAATCTCGCTTTGTATTTCTCTATACTGCCATCTGCAACATGCTTGATTTTGTAGATCCATTTGGAGGTCACAACAGACCTCTCTTTAGGTCTTGGGACAACATCCCAAACATCATTCTTCATTATTGATTGGTATTCCTCAACCATGACATCCTTCCATTCTTTCTTTTCCACTTCTTCTTCATAACTGGAAGGTTCTTCGTTCATAATATCAAAGAGTAAAGCAACATAGCTGGTATGTGATCTGGTTCTCCTATTTGCTCTATGTTCTTCTTCTGGAATGCCAAATCTTTCTGCATCTTGAATGAGCTCTCTAGCCCATGCAAGTTTCCTCTTGTGAGAGTTATCCTCATGGGGTGGATCTACAGGTTCTTGCGGATCTTCAAACTCACGAACAACTTCTGGAATTGCTTCAGTCATGGTAGTGTCTTGAAATCTAATTTCCTTAGGTTCTTCATAAACTTCGATAGGTGCCTTCCTTGATTTGATGAATGTTGAGTTTTCATCAAATGTTACATCCCTGCTGGCATCAATCTTCTTGAACCCTGGAAAGTATATTCTGTAAGCCTTCGAGCTTTCACTGTAACCCACAAAAATACCCTTCTTTCCTGAAGGTTCTAGTTTGGTCCTCTTTTCCTTTGGGACATGAGTGTATACTGGACAACCAAATATTTTGAGATGGCTGACTTCAGGTTTCTTACCAGAAAAGACCTCTTCTGATGTCTTGTTGTCCAATATCTTGTGGGGTGTTCTTTTCTACACATATACAGTTGTTCTAGCTACTTCTGCCCATAGATGCATAGGTAGATCCTGGTCATGCAGCATTTCCCTTGCTGCTTCCATGATTGTTCTGTTCTTCCTTTCTGCAACTCCATTCTATTGAGGATTATAAGGAGCACTCAACTCCCTCTTAATCCCTGAATCACTCTAAAGCTTCTTGAAGTCACCTGAGGTGAATTCTTCACCATTGTCGGATCTGAATGTTTTGATATTTTTGTCAGTTTGATTCTCCATCAAGGTTTTGAATTCCTTGAACTTATCAAACACCTCATCTTTGTTTTTCAAGAAGTATACCCAAGTCTTCCTGGAGAAGTCATCAATAAATGAGACATAGTAAACATACCCACTTAGAGAACTGGATTACATAGGACCACATACATCTGAGTGGATGATTTCCAGGATATCTTTTGCCTTGCTTTCACTGCTTGGGAAAGCTTTCTTCATATTCTTACCTTTTTCACATCCTTTGCAAACACTTTCATGTTTGGTATTGATTTCAGGAAGACCCTCTACAGCCTTGCTTGCAATTGGAAGTGCCCTATAGTGCATATGAGCAAGTCTTCTATGCCAAAGTTCACTTGGCTCCATGGATTCATGCACCATGGCATGTTCAGGTTGTCCTTTTAATTTATACAAACCTCCCTCTTGCTCTCCAATCACAACTACATCATCTATGGTCTTTCCCTTTGGCCACATTAGGACTTGGCCATCCACAAATGCAACCCTCATACCTTTTGTATCCAATGCAGAGATGGAGAGTAAGTTCTTCTTGAGCCTAGGTACATAAAGGACTTCTTTCATCTTCAAAGATTTTCCAGAATCTAGGTTGTAGGAGGTTTCACCACTTGCTTTGATGGGATATTGATAATCATCCCCAAGTTTCACTTTATGGGGTGATTCATGTTTAGACAGATTTACAAAGGATTCTTTAAACCCAATCATGTGTTTGGAAGCCCCACTATCAATTAACCAATCATTACAACCATGGGAGATAGTACCTGTGAGAGCAGGGATTAGAACATACTCTTCTTCACTTGATGAGTCATCATTACTATCATCACTTTCCGCCCTAGCCTTCTTCTTTGGAGGTTCATCATCTTCAGCAACATGAGCATGGTACCTTCTTTTGTTAACCTTCTTCTTCTTGCTGGAGTTGTTGTTGTTGTGTTTGTCCCTTTTGTTCTTGGGACATTCTGAAGCAAAGTGACCCTTCTCATTACAAGTGAAACACCTTAGATATTTCTTGTCTTTGTGAAAATGATGAGAAGATTTCTTCTTGTGATGGGATGGCTCCCTCTTGAACTTTCCCTTCTTAGTGTGAGCTGTGAGAGCTTGATCTTCATTTCCCATCTTCTCTTCTCTTGCCACAAGCCTTGCTTCTTCTTGAGAACATTCCTCCCATAATCTGTTGAAGGAGATTAACTTCTTTCTGGCACAGATCCCCTAGATAAAAGAGTCCCATGACCTAGGTAGGTCATTCAAAGTAGTCATAAAAATTTCACCATTCTCCACCATTTCATCTACAGCTTCAAGTTGTTCCTTGATCTGAGAGACCTTGGAGAAATAGGATTGAATGGTTTCTCCATTCGACATCTTGACCCCTTTCAATTGATTCTGAAGGGTCATCTTCCGATTGATGTTCTTTCCTTCAAATAGCTTGGTCAAAGAGTCAAACATATCCTTGGGTGTCTTTAGAGAAGACACATGGGGTATGAGATGGTCTTTGATAGAATCAGCAATGATTCTCTTTGCTTTGACCAAGTTCTTCTTATGCAATACCTTAGCCTCTTCATCCTATGGGATAAGGATGTCTTCTTTTATATATGAGTTCAACTCATTCTCTTCCAGGATTAACCCAATTCTACACTTCCAAGCTCGGAAGATATCGGCCCCTTCAAGCTTGGTGTGGTGAGACATCTTAAAGAGTATTTCAAATGAAATAGAAAATATTTAGGTCTTACCACTTGAAATGATGAAAACTGGATATGGTCCCGGATTAGGGTTTGTCGAAAAAACCCTAAAAATTCAAAATGTGAATTTCAACTTTCTGAAAGGATAGAAAGATGCGCCTTGATGAGTTGATCAGCCTCGTGTATTCAGAAGTTGAGATCACCAAAGCTTTCCCCTGCAGATTTGCCTTTTTGTCCTCCCGGGTTCACTAGGGAGAGCCCTAAATTAGGGTTTGAGTTTCCCGGAGATCTAACCAGCCAAAAATCTCGATCCAAAGCTCTAAACTTCGATTTTTGCAAGGAGTTCTAGCTATGGCTTCAAATTTCAGAAATTCCTATTTTTGTGGAAACCCTAATTTTTAGGGCCAAATCTGAAAATGCTCAGAATTGAATTCTGATTGGACAGATAGATTCTCCTTGATGAGTAGAGTCAATATACTATACTTCTTTTCCAAAAACTGGGGAGAGGAACCCAATAAACAAGAAACTCAAGTTTTCGTCACTGCAAAATGTCTTCTTCTCAGGTTAGCTCTGATACCATGTTAAATTTTGAGCATTAATTCACAATACTCTAGGATCTTCACTGAAAGAATAGCATATACAGTATATCAATGCATAACAATCACAATAAGCATGACAAGCATCACAAGAATCAAAAGCATGAGAGACAAGAGACACAAATTTTTCGTGGGGAAAACCCTAAGGTGAAAAACCCCACAACTTCCTCAGAGATAGAGAGAGCAATGGCTCAACCAAAGTACAACCAAAATACACTGAGATAGTCTCCTAGTAGCAGATGATCCTCCTCCTCACTAGTGCGCCACTTTCTAAGTGAGAGAAGTGTGACTTTCTGAATGATACAAATAGAGATCTCCCAATCTCTATTTATACTTAACCTATTTGCCCAGTGACCTTATGGGGCCGACATGTCTATCTAGATACATCCACAATATAATATATATTTTAGAGCTGACCCCACACATGGTGGTCTAATAACCCATCGGCAAGTACACACACTTGTGACACTTGTCAATCCACATGACGACACTTCCGTATAGAGGAATAACACATCTCTTATAAGGGTACAATAAATATATATGAAATACATTCCGAAGTTACATATACATTAACACGGGGTATCTTAGTGGCCAAACTTTTAGGATTGTCTACCCGGTGTCCCTCCCGGTAGGGGGATATCTAGCCTTTGATTCTACAATTTATATTGTCTGACTTGGATTTCATCACCTTGCAGAGGATATACCTTGTTGAGTCATAATACTTTTTAGTTAGTTGTTTACATGTTCCATTACCTCCCTTTGGTCAGTGAGTACACCTTTTTCTATTTTTAGGAGCCGTTTGTATGTTGGTTTTCTGACCACATTTTTTTTATTACTCCACTTACTATAGCACAGCTGTTATAGTAAGTGTTTTGAGTTTGGTTGTTGGCCTGAGTGCCATTATTTTTCACGCTCCCCTCTTTCACACACGGTTGCATTAGGGATTTCGATCTTTCCACTCATCACCACCTAGTAAATTTAATTCACAACTGTCACCATTGAGTCCCCGAGACATTCTCGATGTTTCTAAGGTGAACCCCCGCAGTATGGTTCCCTTGACTCCACACGTCATCGGCACAGAACCCTGTCATCCGATTCTGACACGCCTCATTTCACATCTGACTCTAAGGCAAAATCTGAAAAATCCCACATACACCGCACCCACTAGCCCCATGGCTGATTTTTCTTCCAACCCCTTCAACACAGGGACTGTTGGTGGAACTTCTTCCACCATCCCGGCTACTACATTAGCTACCACCACCACAACCAATGTTGGTATGCCCAACCTGGGAACTGCTTCCACTCTAGGCATGCCTAATATGGGAACTACATCTACTCTAGGGATTCCCAACACGGGACCTACACCTGTTATAGGTATACCTTTGACTGGAACCACTTCCAGCATACCAAACCCTGGGTCTACTATACCTAATCCAAACCCATCTATAACTCAAGCTACACTTGGGAACACAGGCTTCACCCATACACTTTTGATTTGGTTACAGATCCCCTTCACAAATTAGATACCCTTTGGGGGTAGTGGCCCACACCATAATGCTACCACTAGCACATATTCCCCAGCCACTACATCACACCCCTTAGCCAGTCTGCCATTTAGGGAAAGTCTGAATTTCCAGACTTGGAAAGACTAACCAATGATCCTATTAGACATGACCCCACTTGGCCCCCCATGCCCACAAAGCTACCCTCAGACATCCCAAAGTTTGAAGGAAAAGCTGGGGAATACCCCCAAAACCATATCATGTCGTTTCACCTATGGTGTTCCTCAAACTCCATAGTAGATGATTCTATTCGACTCTGACTTTTACAAAGAACTTTAATTGGCTCTGCAGCCAAATGGTATATTGAGGAGCCACATGGGACGCACCCCACGTTTACATCCCTCACCTCAACTTTCCTTCAGTTCTTTCAACTACCTATACGCTATGATGCAGGAGTGGAAATACTGATGTCTTGTAGACAGAATACAGCCACCCATATCACAGATCATATCCATGAGTGGCGTAAGCGTTGTAGTCTCTGCAAGATCAAGCTAGATGACCGTATCTTCCTGGATTGGTTCCTAAAATCCCTCCTTCCACTCATAGCCAAGGACATGGCTTCTGAATGACCCCAGTCGAAAGAAGAAGCCATTCTAAAAGCACATCAATTTGATCTTATCTACGCCCAGTGTGGCTATTTGTATACCATTTACCTAATGCTCCCCACGGTGATTCCTCCTGGACTGACACACCGGGGGCATCCCATGCCGCCGACGGCATCATTGGACAAGTTGCGTCCCACAACCAACCCTTTTCCATTATGCGCAATAATACCGGCCCCAATCTTTCGCGGGCCACATCTCACTCCGGAGATACAACTTCATATGCTCCCATCTCCCACCCCCACCACACTCATGGACTCTCATGTCCACCATAGTGTTATGGTCACACACGTTTAGCCTATCCACCTCTAGTTGCACCCCCTACATATTACCATCAGCAAGCCACACATGCTCCTATTCACTCACAAGCCCCAACGGCTTATTACCCACCACAGGTAGCGCTTGTTGTACCACAACCTCCAATCGCTCAGACTTATCCTCCAAACAACAACAACACTACCCCCGCCAACCAAAACCCTGATCGACCACCGAAACAGGGTAAGAACCCCAATTTACGAACAAACCACCCATGTTCCATATGCGGGGTATACGGCCATTACACACACACTTGCCGCCATTTGGAGCGAGCGCACCAACTGTGGACCGATGATTCCCAACGACAAGGACACACTGCACAGCCAACACCACCTCCTCAACCGCAACCCATGATATTGCAAAATCCTCTACCCAACCAAGGAGTAATAAACACCCGTCCAATGGATCCCCCACAAGGATCCGCTGCACCACAACAACAAATTACCTATGTTGCAACCGATTACCAGCATACAGAATCAAACACTCACCATTTGCTAATGATGTCATCAAATGATATCAACCTCCAAACGCATCGAAACCAATATGCCCCTGGTGCACCTGCAAACGTTCTCCCTATGATTGAACAACCAGTTCAGAACGCACCTACATTGTTCGTCTCCACAGTCAGACCCAGATTATACTCGGAATCACCTATGAATTCCACATTCCAATCCATCCCACCCCCTTTGAAGATAACCGAGATATCTGATTTGTGCACCCTCTCGCAGAACACACAGGTACCAAACCAACAACTCCCTTTACTCCCGCAACCACCCTCAGTGCCAACTCACGTAGGAGCCACACCAATTCATACTATCCCATTTTTATTTCCCCCTTCAGGCGCCATCAACACACCAGTCATGGCTACACTTAATCTCCCAGGATTGACATTAGGACTACCTGTATGGTACCTACCTGCCCCAACCCCTCCCTCGACACCGAATGTCATTTTACAACCGGTGCAACCCATCAATACTTCTAACCGTCCACCCCCTGGTGTAGCAAACATCCATAATCGACCACCTCCAACAATGGCCACCACATCAACATCCAATTATACTCCCCCACCACTTCAAAACACTGGGGGCGGAGGTCCACAAACCTACACCACTGGACCCACAACTCGCACCCCCCCAGCGACCCCCAAATTAGCGAATAATCCCCCAACAATCCGCATATCCCCCAAGTGCTCTTTGTGCGACGACATAAGCCATGCCACATATCAATGTCCACAATTACCAGCACTTCAAGAACACATGAATATGTTGGAAGATGACGCTGGTATCCCAGTGGTAAAACTTGAACTGCCTCCTCAAACGCATGATAAATCGCTGCGTGCCAATCACCCTTGTGCGATATGTGGCATTTACGACCATTACTCATATCACTGCCCTGATATACCAGATTATAGAGCAACTCTATACGAATTGAATAATGCCGACCTAGAGATATCCCCTCTTCTCATTGAGGAAATATATCCCCCAAAATATTCCTCCTCGAAAGAAATTAACACCATTTACACGGTTTCCACTGGATACCCCTCTGTCCGGTCGGCCCCTTCCACTAATCTCTCCGACCCACATTTTCAACCTTTTCAAATCAACGAGGAAACCACATGTCCACAGCATGGGGGCAGGCCCAAAACCTTGCCTACTCATCATCATCGTCATTCTCATTGACGATATTGGGGGCATCCACCCCGCAAGGAGAATCCCCTATCATCATATCATCACTTCAGTATGCCACCACGGCCCACAGCCTCATGGTACACCCCCCCGCCAGCAGTTGGTCAATGCCTTGTTGATCCCTCTCTAAGACAACATCTACACCGCATTAACACCTCTGATTTAGGGGGCATAATAGATTACCTCGACCCTAGGATAGGGGGCATGATCAATCATTTTGAACCTTCCCCATCACACCTATCTCAGTATTTCAATGATCCCATTGTTCAAACCAACACATATGTGATCCACAATCACAAACCCCAAACACATAGCATGGGGGCATTTCATTAACCCTGCTCACTTTTTCACATTTGTGATCTCAACCATTTTTTAGGTCACGTGTCACTGATATATTTGATTTGATTTGATACGCCTAGTATTTCACCCCCGCGGGTCATCATTTCTCCCCGCCACTGCATCCTTCGCTTGGTGGGCTCACCTTTATTTATAACCATTATTTAACCTCGTTTTTCCTTTGACCATTCCAGAGTCATTTGACCTTCGTTTTTCGCACCCTTTGCACCGTCGGATTCATATATTTGTGCCCGTGATGATGCTTAAGATCACTCCTCGCTCTCACCACCGAATTTTTCGGACATCTTTTCACATGTCCGTCGTTGCCTCGGTTTGCGTGCCACATCGACCGTTACCCTTTTTTTACATTTTTTATATCGTCGGATTCAGTTTTCCGCTCTCGTGATGATGCTTGAGATCATTTCTCACTCTCACCCCCAGAATTTTTGGGCACTTTTTCACATGCCTGTCGTCCCCTCGGTTTGCGTGCCACATCGACTGTTGCTCGTTTTTTACGATCTTTATGTCACCGGATTCTGGATTTCATTTTCTGCGCTTGTGACGATGCTCGAGATCATTCCTCGCTCTCACCAATACCTTTTTGTTCGGTATAATTTTATCCCTTTTTCAGGCCGAGCATTTCTTTTACGAAAAAGGCACTTAAGGAGTTTCTGTTAAGCTCTTTTCTGACTCCTAAAACACTTAAAAGATCGTCGAGCAACCTTGCTTCCTTTCATGCTCACTAAAAGTATGTGAAAGGGCGTCTACCTGGTATAAATTTACCCCTTTTCCGGACCTTGTAGACTAATTACGAAAAAGGAATACTCTAGTCACATCGGCTAGAAGAGTTCTCCATTTGCATCATTTTATGCTTTTTCGGGCCTTGGAGACTAACATACGAAAAAGAACACCAATGGAGTCTACTTACCACTTTCAGACTCTCTAAAATTGAAAGCAACCATGAGCAATCACCGTCTTGGGCTCGTATAAATCCACAGGACGATACTCCACCACCAATGTAGATTCTTCTTATCGTTTTCAGACTCCTTAAAAATGAAAGCACTCACGAGCATGAACAGTCCTGGGCTCGCATAAATCCACAGGATAGTACCATTTCAGAGCACACTTTTTTTCCTTCTTGGAGCTCATTAAAATTATGAATAAGGACCCAACGGTGCTTTTCGGTGCCACAATAGATCATGTCTACTCATAAGGCAGCTTCCCCGGTATGGTCGCCTTTGTTCAGAGCATTCTGCAGTATGTCACCCTGAGAGTCTCCCAAAAGCATCCATCAGCTTGTCCTCCCAGAGTCACTCCAGTCTACAATCCATACCCCTAAGCTATGATCCCCACACCTAAAAGTTAGTTTCCTATGCTACCAGGTCAACCATGTCATCATGCTCTGAACAAAGGAAGTTTGAGTCCACCCACTATATGACCCCAGTTATTCCCCATACCCACAGTATGTCAGTCCTACCATCAGTACTATCACACTTCAGTTGTACACCTCGCGCTCCTATCAAGGAAACATCATTGCCTTGATAGTTTCCGGTCTCCCTCTGTCGATGCTAACCAAATCTATTCCAGAGGATAGACCCAGAGGTCCCTGTGCCTTGGACTCATTGCCATTTGTGATGAGTGCCTACGGATCATTTCGAAAGAAGTCCTCAATGCCTCTCCAAATCATTATTTCTCACATGCTCGACTTCAACACCTTGATCGCATCATTGAGACTCATACAGGGTATCGGTCCTTTCAATTATTTGTTGAAGACCCTGAATATCACCTGACTCTACCACATTTGAAAGTCTAATTGAGGAAACAACCAGTTACATTTTCCTATGGATATCCGGGTTGCGCTTGGCGACAGTATTCAGATGTACCCCTGTTTTATACTCCCTCGAGTATACAGTTACAAATACTCCTCAGAAGTTGACTCATTTACTGATTCTACCACATTTGAGAGTCTAATTGAGTCCCTACAGATGTTGGACACCTTTAGCTCCAGCAGTTCATCCACCCTTTTGAAACCTTATTCAGAATGGTTGTTGCTCTTTTCCAGTGTATCAGTTATTGAGATCAGTCATGGTATGACCATGACTACGTCCCAGAATTGTGTCCCCTCTGGACCATTATGATGTACCAACATATTTTTATGTATTATTCAGGTCCCCCTTCTTAGGCCTAATTGTTATGTATATGTCTTGATACGAGCATGGGTATGCCCACCTCATCCATAATCAAAGATTATTCCTCATTCATTTTTAGGCCATGTATTTTTTTCAGTTTTATGCAGCTTCCAAGGGGCCGTTGTTCCAGTCTCCAATTGATCTCTTCTCTTCTCCAAACCCCAGGAAAAAAAAATAACTATGATGTGTATCGGTCGGCCATACGATGAGCTCCTGCCCTCACACATCAAGGAGTAATCTGTTAACACCCAAAAGTGCTCACTAGTCATTCCCTTATTCACATGACCCATTTATCCACTTTTTCCACCATTTGAGCCTCTAAAACCATCAAAAGGTCACCAAAAAGACCATAATACACCTTTATCCCCTCAAAATATGTATTTTTCCTCAAAAAACACAAAAAAAAACCCTCAAAAAGGGTCCAAAATTCCCAGAAAATATTAAAAGGGAATAAAAATATAAAAAATATTCAAAAAAGAAAAAAGAGGGAAAAAGAGACCTAAACCATGTTGGTCAATACCATTGGTTTCCTTAAAACCATAATGGTATTCCCCATCACCCAAAAACTATAAAAAGGTGATAGGGGCTCCTCATTATTCATCCATATTTTCTTCCTATCCTCATGCTGCCAAAATCCATCTTGAGCTTTGCCCAACCATTGAAGCATTGGAGAAGAAGAGACCATTGGACATTGGAGCTTCTCAACCTTGGAGCTACTCAAAACTCAGCATCCTCACCATTTGAGGTAATACAAGAGTTTTAATTTTTATTTACATGTTTATGAATCAATTTTGCTTATTGTTATTAATCTAGATTCCTTTATTTTACTGTTTACTGCCATCAATCTATAGTTTATATTTGCTTATTTACATTGCTTTATTTGAGACTGTTGCTACTAGTTAGCAGGTGCATCCTTGCACATGCTTGGTTGAAAAACCAAGCAACAGTCGTCGGCACTCCCTCTGGTTGGCTCCCTTCTGTCGATCAACTTCAACTGATCTGCCTAGGATCTGATGCTCCTGCATCATCAATTGATGTCAAATCATGTGGTTTTATGTCCTATAATCTGTTAGTTTACGATGATATATGCAAAATGTGGATTGATAATTTGATATCCATGTTAACAATTGCATGCTGTAAGTAAAATGCAGAGAGTTTCTAACATTCCTGTCAAGCATTCTGTTGAAAAAGAGCCTCAGCCAGTGGAATACTCTGAACTTGTTCCTGCACCTTTTGACGATGATGTTTCTGATGGTAGCACCGATAGTGAAGAGGAAGATGGTGAGGTTAAATTCACATATGAACGATTCCTTTTCAACAAGCGGAAGAAGGGTGACAAAGAAGATGTTGATCAAGATAATACAATTGTCCGGGACTTAATCATCAACTTGCCACCTGTGTGTCCCGCAATTCCTTTCAAGGAGGATCTGTTAGCTGATTTTTCGGTTTTGAAGATATGTCTGGTCTTCGTGAATCCAGGGAAGATTTCATTTGTTCCTTGCTAGCTACCTTCAACGGCTCGTGATCTATCTTGCTTCTCCTCAGCTTACGACATGATGTACTCAAGAATATGTGGTGCAATCTTTCTAAGAAACTATATGATGCCTAGTTTGGGATCCGAATTGGTTTATTATTCCTATGTATAAGGATTGTTAGATATTATAGGCCAAGAGGTAGTCTTTTCTTGGCCATTTTTAGAATAATGTAGTTTTGATTATCCCAGCTATGTGGGAGATTTGATCCTGAATCATTATTTTGCAATTATTATTTTACGGATTTTAGATATCATAGCAAGGGATGGATGGTTAGGGGACAAAATCTCCAAAAGAGACTCGAGATTCTCTATTGTTGCAGACTATGTAATGTTTTGCAGGCCTTAATACACAGTTAGTTTCCTTCAGCTATCTCTTTTGTTTTAATTTGTCAAATGTTTTTGATGAATTGTGGTTTTGCTTCGACACATTCACTAATACTATCTATTATTTGCAATCAGTAACTTACATTGGTTTATGGTTTGGATTTCTCTCAACTTATGATCACTGTAATAGATGTTTTAAATGAATGTCTTTATCTAAAACATTTTATCTATTTCTGCAAATGATATAGAGAAAACATTAAGTTAATGTTAATTTTTCAATTAACATTCAAGATTCAGGGTAAGCTTGTATGCACTTCATTCTTAAGTTATTGTTGGTTGAATGTTTTCAATTAATTATATCTTAAGCTACTAAGTCAAGATCCAGTTTTGCATGTCTGATAAATTGGTGAAAGGATTTAGTAATTTCCAGATCAAGTTATCTTGTGCACAAACAAATTAATCCTTTTAGAATAGGCTTGACTTAGATTAGATTTCTTTTCCAAGTTAGATTAACCCTTAGGATTAGAAAAACTCTTGTCTTTCTCCACAGGAAGGTTGATCCTTTCTAGGATCAAACACTCACAAGTGCCAGCGGAGTCCTTTGTATCCGTGGGTGTTAACCACACCAAACAACTCGAGGATAGGGTAAAACTTGCGTAGGATTATCTGAAGCCTTTGGCTGAGTTTTCATCCCCTGTTGTTTGCCTTGAACACCATTCCAACACATGTTCAACCGAGGCATCAACAGAAGTAATTATTTCATCTCTATTGAAACTTGCCTAGGTAAACAACTTTGAGGCTTTCAACGGGCCCCATTGTTGTCACTAGTATTCAAGACAATTTCTTGTGTATGCACCAATTGACATGTTTTTAGAATAAATGCTAGTGTAGAATACACTTTTTGCACACAAGCAAGGACCTAAAGACCCTTGTCTCCCAAAGTATGCTCTTCATCTCTCACTTCATGTGAGCTTGGTGAATCAGAAAAGGGTGAGAAGTGTGAAATACCTCCATTGCACTCTTAGTTAGCATCTTTGATTTGCAAAGCATCATTAGCTTCTTTTAGAGTTAAAAGTATGTATTACTTGATATTCTCTTTTAGTTAATTTGTTGATATCAATTTGCTTTCATCACATGTGTTTTCACCACTAGCACACACAAAGAAACCTAAAGACTCTTCCAATCCAAGTATGCTCTTCACCTCGCACTTCATGTGATATTGGTGAATCGGAAAGGTAGGGATTGTGAAATACCTCTCTTACACTCCATAAGTGAACACTCAAAACCCCTTAAAATCAACATTGTAATTGTCTTAACCAACTAAAAGCCTCCACAGGAGGTCACAAAACAATATTTTAGTTAAGTAGGATTGATTGGGCTAGGCATCCATTAATTCCCATCAATCTAGTTTCAATAGCAATATTTTGAAACATAGCATTGTTGGCTCATAAGGTACTTACAAAATCCTTCTATAAGCAAGTGTTAAAAAAAAAATCGGATCAAAAGTGCGTCGTGGCCAAAGAGGTGAAAGTCGAGGTATAGCTGCCCTATTCTCCCCTACAAGCCACTTGAAGGAACAAGGTTCCTTAATAATAGAATAGCCAATACAAGTAACGTAAGAAAGCCATAAATGACTTTTCATAAAGTAAAAGATGTAATATATGATGGATGATAATGGTTACATAGTTTGGGGCTTTTATATGCCCGTCATGTACCTTTTCGACAAAAGGTCATGACTATTGATATTTGTTTAATTAATAAATTAATATTAATAGTTAATATTAATTTATTATTATTTTGTTGTTACATTGCCTTCCCCTTAAGGGAAGCTTTGTCCTCAAAGCTTCATTGACAACAATGTTTGATTTTGTTTGAACTGTCATCTCTGGAATCCTTTGCGACACTTGATGAAATAAGACGATACGAGTTCTGGATTCCCAAGGAGAATTGTCACATCGTATATGTTGTGGTCCATCCCAGATCTATTTTTATCAGAGCTCTGAGATCATTTTGTGGGACGGGTCGTTTCAATTATTGCTTAGTATATCGATCTTTTCGCCTGTCAACATAATTCTTCTGTGAGTGCTCGTTTTGGCCCTGTCGTTGGTCAAAATGGCGATTATAATTGGGATGTCTGTAAGGCGTATGTGTTGTTTGTTTTTCTTCCTTTTGAATTGCGGCGAGGACTACCTTCACTTCCTCGACTTGATTTTCGAATGCATCTTCCTGGATTTGTGCTTCTTGGTTCTCCAGTAGATTGTTATGATTTTGAATATTTTGTATTCTTTCATCTCGTGACTTTTTGTCAATTTCTAACTTCTTGATTTGATTCTCTAGTTCTTGATTACAATTCTTTAGACACTGGTTTTCTTCTTGTTTTTCCAGTATTCTTCCTTCGAGGTCTTCACCGGAGTGTTCCCTCTTGTTATTGTTTTTCAATTTTTTAATCTTTGTAATCAGTGTTTTGTTATGGTTTCGTAGTCGAAAAATTTCTTCGGTATTGCTTGATAACACCTTGTTTACTTTTGTCAGTTACAACTTATGTGTCTTCTTACTGTCATCATACTACTGCTGGAGGTTTTCTTTTTGTTGTTGTTGATGACGTAACTCTGTTTTCTGATTTTTTAACTTTTCATGTACTTGCGCCAATTTGTCTTCTTTGTCCATGACGATTTTGTTAAGAAAACTAATTTCCTCTTTTAAGTCGACACTATTTCCATACGGATATTCTTCGACTTTGTTTGGTTTTTTTTTTCTGGTCTTCAAGTTTTTGAATGATACCTTCCATATGTGAAATTTTTTCGTCCTTATCTGATCATTTTTTTGTGAGGTTTTCTCTACTGTCTTCCAATGATCGAATTCGTAATTCTGAGGTAATAATATGTTCTTTTTGAAAACCATTAATTTGTTCCTAATTGTTGAACCGGAGTTGTAGAACACTATTAGCTAGTTCACACTTTTCTAGCTGGGCCAAAACTGTTCGTAACTATGATTGCGATTGTGAGTGACATGGATCGTCCCTCATAATAAAACATTTATCACATATTGAACAGGGTCGATCGTAATTTTTAAAGGCTCTCGGATATTGGAATTCCATTTCGCAATAAGGACACTTAGTCCAAAATTTGAATTTATATATGTCTTCCATAATTCTTCCACAATTGGCGTAAGTGACTACTTTAATATTTTCTAAGACTTTGATTTTTTTTATTTTTTTTTACTCGTTCGAAGGTGAATGGTATCGACTTCCAATGATACTTGGTCTTCCTTTGATGTTTGACTCTTCGATGTTTGCCGATTTTCCTTGATTTTTGGCTTCCTTCCCCTTTTTATAAAATAATTGTAATTAATTACAATTATTTAATAATATTAATTATTACTAACAATAATAATAAATATTATAATTATTTGTGAATAGAAGGGGTATAGAGTTTTGAAACAATACAATATATATTATTATAAATAATAATAATAATATTGTAGTTTTTGTTTGACTAAAAATAATAAGTATTATATTTAAATACTTTAATTATAAAGGTGGAGTAATAAGTTTCTAATCAAATTAAAATATTATATAATAATATTAATATTATTATAATAATATATAAAACTAAGAGTTGGTTTGATAAAACCAAGGAACGGTATATAAAACCAAGGGCTCACAAAACCATGTGCACTGTCATAAAACCATGTGGGGTTTCATGAATGTTACTATACTTCTTGTTCTTACTTATTTTCTCTTCTTCTTCTTTTTTATCCTTTTTTTTTTATTTTTACTTCTTTTTTTCACTATCTTCTTTTCTTTTTCTTTTTATTTTCTTGTTTCTTTTCTTTTCTTCTTTTTATTTTTTTACTTTTGTCTTTTTCTTTCTTCTCTTTTGTTTTTTTACTTTTTTGGAGTTGGAGAATGGATTTTGGCCAAGGGCCACTCTATGGTCAAAAACCAATTGACGGGAGAAACTCCCAATAATAGCCAATGGCTAGAATTGCCCAAGAAGGGGCTCGATACCACTGAAGGAACAAAGTTCCTTAATAATAGAATAGCCAGTACAAGTAACGTAAGAAAGCCATAAATGACTTGTAGTAAAGTAAAAGATGTAATATATGATGGATGATAATGGTTACATAGTTTGGGGCTTTTATATGCCCGTCATGTACCTTTTCGACAAAAGGTCATGACTATTGATATTTGTTTAATTAATAAATGAATATTAATAATTAATATTAATTTATTATTATTTTGTTGTTACACCACTCATCTTGTCGTAGGCATACGACACTATACAGTGCATGCCAAACCACTAGTCCAAACTTGACGCAAGGCATCTTAGTGGCCCAACTTAGGATATCACTAAGGAGCAATTGTGAGTGCAATTGACTCCTGAAGTTAGCTATTTCCTTTGGGAGGTGTTTCCAAGTCTTCTTTATTGAAACATTGGCCCCATCGCCGATAGAACTAGCTCTTTGTTATTTCCACTAGTCGATTGGTGAATGGATACCATTATCACCATCAATTGTGCTTTTGGGAGGCCCAATGACATTTGAGAGGAAGAACATTAGTTCTTGTTATGGAATTTGCATTTATTTTCTTTTTAACTACAAGTTCATTAAACTCGTAATAAAAAGAACCTACATGTGGGAACTCATGCACTAAAACTGATATTGCACATATCACTCACTTATCGCACCATTTTGCATCTGTTGTGGTTGGCATATTTTTTCATTTGTTCAATTGTGTTTAAATTCCACTATCATTTTCATCTGACACAAATCCTTCACCATTGAGGAACAAAATAACATCCTGATACAGTCTCATAGACTGCAAGTCCTATCACCCCTCTCAAGGGGTGTTTTTACACCTTCTTCTTGTGGTTCACAAGGAAGGTACCCTAGTCGGGTCCATTCCCAAACAACATTGATAGGATCATCTAGTTGAGGCCAATCCTTTCTATGTGCATTTTCTCCTCTCGGAGAAAATATTAATTACACCACTTCTTCCCCCATCAGCGGAGGTACCCCATTGGCTTCTCCCCTTGGAGATCCCTCAGTTCCCTTTGACCCATCATCTCTCATAGGAGGTCAACCATTGTTTACAACACCACCTAGTTCCCCATCTCATGGAAATCACATCCCACACAGAATGGAAAGACCAGTAGTCCCTACCTTACCATTCATGGCTAGTTTAAATCTACCTGATTTGGCCAAACTAATAAATGATCTCGTAGCTCATTATCCCACATGGCCGGATATGCCAAATAAACTTCCCTCTGATATCCCTAAATTTGAAGGAAAACATGGGGGCGATCCCTCCAACCATGTCATGTCTTTTCCCTTATGGTGTTCATCTAATAGCATAGTGGATGATCATGTGAGGCTTTGCCTCTTTCAGCATACTCTCATAGGCACGACAGCCAAATGGTATGTCAATTTAGCAAGCGCAACCCATGCCACATTCGCAACATTGGACACTGTGTTTCTTACTTACTTCCAGCTCCTGATTCGACATGACCTTGGCCTTGAAATTCTCACAGAGTTTCATCAAAACACATCTACCCACATCGCAGATCACATCCATGAGTGGCGTAGGCATTGTACATTGTGCAAGATCGATATACAACCACCCTTTTTATTGGATTGGTTTATCAAATATCTCCAACCCGCCATAGATAAAGATGTCACCACCTCCATGCCGCAAAGTGAGGAATTGGATATTCTAAAAGTGCAACATTTCGGTCTTATATATGCACAATCCAGCTACCTTTACATTATCCTTCTTGATGCCCCTCAGCATCGGTCATTGGATCCTACACATACCGGCTCGTCACATTCTGTGGATGGGCTTATTGGGTTTGTTTCCCATCTAGGAAAGGTTCCTCCTACCACGTTGCCACCATTTAATATGGTTATGTATTACCCATACATGCCACCGGCATCGATACCCCCTATACCTGTACCAACCACACCAGTTGGTCAATTCCAGTATGGAACGTAATCCTACATACCCAAACGTTAGCCAAGTGACGACGGTTCCTACACCGCCAATGGAACAATCCGTTCCTACGTCCACCTCCTCTGGAACACAAACCGCATTTACCCCACCCCCGGGGTGAAACCCTTATTATCCTTTCCCATGCCCAACTAGTCAGCAACCTACCCCACACATGGGGGTCAACCTAGTTCAACCTTCTTACGTCCAACAAGCTCAACAATTTGAGCAATTGAATGTTGCAAACCCCCAGAATCCACAAACTTTGGGGAAGACAAAAGGTAAGAACAAATCGAATCAGTAGTTGAGGCAAGGGGGGAACCCCCCTCCCCAACAAAACTAGAATACGGGTAACCAAAATGAAGGGATGAACAATCCCCCCAAACAAGGGAAGAATCCCACCCTGAGAACCAATTATTGCATTAATATTGTAAATGATGTAAATATTGTCATTTAGTCATGGTGAGGAGCTCAAGGCCAAGGCCCCGCCACTGACTTATCGTTTTATGTATCGGCAATTAGAATAGATGCATATGGTTCGTGTGCTAGCAGTGCACAATGTAAAATCGGACATCATGTAAATATGCAATTTTAATGAAAAACCCACAACCAGCTACGCAATGCAACAAAAGAGATGGGGGCATGATCTTTACAAGGAAGAGGGAGGTAAAATAACCGAACCCTTGAGCTAATGGTTTTAATCCATGTTTCAATGAGAAAACCCATAAACCACCAACTACCCATTTTGTCTCATGCACCCAATCATTTAATTCTTCCAAAGATTGGTTGGGGCAGTTATTGCCTTGGAAATGAAGAAGTATGGCAGCCAATTTCGTGCATGGGCAAGCCATCAACTTGGAAATTCGTGTTTTTGCTTGTTGGGCAAGAAAACACCCACGAAATGGTGCCCAAAGCCATTCTGAATGGGCAGTCTTCACTCATTCACGCAGTTGGAGCTAGCTGGGCCTTTCCCTACACGTTTTTCATCCAAATCCTGCATTTCTCCATGCCTGGGAGTTCGTTTTTGCATATGCAGTAGCCTGGGAGAGGAGAGCCACATTTTGGGGATTGTATGGAGGTCGGTTTTGCCCCAAATGTCCAAGGACATTTTTATAAAAATGGATTGGCTTCCCAGGTGTTAACACTTAGATTTTATTCCGGTTGTAAGAAAATAAGACCTAAGGTAACCTATTTCAAACCAAGCTTTAGGTAGAAGAACTAGCCATTTTTCTCTACCAGAGAGGGCTCTCTCAGGATATATATATGAAGGCTAAAATATACAAAGGTTTCCTTAAAACTTATCAAAAGATATTTTCTGGTCGAAAAGGTAAACAAGAAACATTGGGCATGGAGTCAAAGCCTTCAAAATATGTAATAAACCAGCAAGAGATTTTCACCATAAAGATTTTCACAGAGGCAAGATAGTAATCATGTTACAGTCAATTTGATTTTTCAGGCGACACAGAAAGAAGTAAAGACATTCCATCAACAACAGGTATCTATCCAGGATAAATCTATTGTCAACTTTGGAGAATAAAATGGATATTTAAATGCAGATAAAATGAGGCATAACCAGTATGAATCTCAAATTATTTCAAATGTTCATTTAAATATAGAAGAAAAACACCATGGGAGATATAACGAGGAAGATAAACATGCACATATAAGGATAAGGAAAATAACAGACTGCAAGACTGATTAACTCATGAATCTCTGTATCAAAAGATAGGTATCATCACTGTACTGCCTTTATTTCAAAAATAAACTTCAAAACATACTTGTTTCTCAAAAAAATTCCAACCCTTTCAACAATGACCTCCATTGTTTTTTATACAAAATTTTCAGAAGAAGCTCCACATAACTGCTTCTTCTAACTAATAATTAAAAGTATTTAACTAAAGATAACTGTCTTCGAGTAACCCATAACTGTCTTTCAAATAATATTACAAATTTAAAATAAAAAGTCTTTTTGCCACTTGGCAAGACTTTTGGATATCATCATTTTTGCCACATGGCAAGAATTTCAAATGCATTTAAGTATGTACAGAATATCTGGTCTTTCCGTACTTCTCTACATAATTCCACTGGTCAGCCGTGGGTAGGTCATAATTTGTCATTTCTTTCACCAAGACTCGCATCTCGATATGACCTGTATAAGAAATAGGAAGAAGGTTTGCGCAAGTTAAAATCAGCATATTTAAAATTTCAAATTCCCCTGACATTTTCTCCATTAGAATTTTTCCTGTGAGCATGTGATCTATCTGCTGGAATTTTCGGTGATCCATCCTGATATCAAACAGTAATCTTTTATAATCAGCTGGAGGAATTAATTCATTATTTTCGTTCCAGAAAGCTGGGAATCCCTTGTTCACTAACTTGTCAAATTGCTTTTTGAATTGGATTACTTCTTTCCTTATTTCTCCTGCTTTGGCCTCGATGTTTTCGATATGTGAGTATTTGCCCAAGATCCTTCTGGCCCAAGTGATGACAGAAATTCTGTTTGTTATACTCATGGCCGTCAGGTCTGCCTCGGATAAACTATTTAAAAATGTAATTGCTCTCTGGGCTATCTCTTTCGGCTTTCTATTTAACCCTTCCCTGACTGCTCGACAACTGTCGAAGGCATCTTTGGCTACCTTTTCCTTAACTCTTATATAATCCAGATATGGCCTAAGTTTTTCAGCTTCTTTGATGATCTGGTCCCACACCATATGTTTACATCCCTGCATAGCAGCTTGTCCTGTTGCATGAGCAGCCAATCCTTTATTATTACTGCTCAATTCCTGATTATTTGCCTGCAAATTTTTTATTTCTTTTTCTTTTGCTTCATTTTCCTCTTTTAATTTTTGTATTTCTGCTTTCAACAATTTGATTTCATTATCCTTCAAACTTATTTGTGACATAGCCTGCAAAATCCCATCTACACCGTTCTTATCCTCTTCTGGGCCTGCCTGTACTTGCTGCTGACTGTTCTCTGCTAGTTGTTTTTTCATTGTTGCCAACTGTTCTTCCAAAATGAACCTTTCTTTTTCCCAGTAGTCCTTTTCGTCAGACAGCTTTAATAATTTAGCTGTGACATCATTGACTTCGTTAGATAACTCTTCTTTCTCTTTTTCTAATATAGTCAATTCTGCACCTTGAATGAGTACAGCATCTGGGATTTTTAACTTTCGTCTCAATGTTAAAATCATTTCTTCCTTCTCCTGGAGCAGTTTGGTAGCTGCAGCTCCATCTTTATTAGTTAAGTCCATTTGCAGCTTCTTAATTTGATGTTGTCGAGACTTATTCTCTGCCTTTTCTTGTCTCAACTGATTATTTAATTTGTCTACTGAATTCTTTAGTTTGTTTTCTCTCAATGTGGCCCCCAAATAGTCTGAGTATATAACCTCTCCAGCTTGTCTATGTAACAAAATTTTGTCAGGGGCATTTATCTTTGACAAATCTACACTCATCTCTGAGATCTTGTCTTTGGTCACAACTGAAAATTTTAAAGAATTTTCTTTGATGTTCCTGCTGGTGAATAAGCTTACTTCATTGTTTGATATATTTCTGACCTTTGGAAACAATAGACTTGTTTGTTTCGCAGATTCCTGTTTGTTTTTACTATGTTCATTAAATACATCCATGAAATTTTTAGGTCTATTTACATCATCCCCTACAGGGGTCTCTTCAATATTATATTCCCTCACTGTAACCTCTGGTATTTCATTTTCTGTAGCTTTTGCTTCTTCTGAAATGGTTGTCAATTCCTGTGACTCATCAGTTTTCAATCGTTTTCCTTTTTCTGTCTCTTCATCATCAATGATCATAATGTCCTGTATAGGTCTTTTGGACCCCACTAATGCAGTATTGATTTCGCTTTCTGTTTCTGCCATTGTTTCTTCCAATGACCTTTCTTTGTCGGACTTGTCTGGGATAATTTCTTCTTTGTATTCGAGCCAGTTGGCTCTGTCTGCCATCCCTTCAACAGTTTGATGATTCAGAGCCTTAATACGATGCTCAATTCTTCTTTTGGATATGATATTCAATGGGTCATATTCCAAGGCTGCATCTGTCTCAAAATTCATGTCTTTTAACAATTTCTCTATATATACAGCAGCGTTCTTATTCTTTATTGTAAACGGACCTAGTGTGAAAGGGTACGTAATGTCCGTTGCTTGTCTGTGGACTAAAAAATTGTTATCTTCTACAATCAATTTCTGTCTTAAAAACTCCAAGGCAAAAATCCTCAAGGTGAGGAATGCTGGTAGCACATAGGGTTTATGCTTGAACCCATACAATCTGACCACTGTACTATCTTTTGATAAAAACCAGTCTCCTGTAGCATACTCTGTATTCAGTTGCATTGATACCTGCATTTCCGGCAATACCCTAGGCAGACTTTTTCCGAAAATCATCTTAAAGATCGTCGAGAGCATGTAATTGATGAAATTGAAAATATTGTTTTCCAGTGGAGTTGCAAAAACAATCTCTGGGAACTGTAATTCTTCCTGGCTGGATACCATAATCATTTTCATTAAAAATGCTTGAAACCTGAAATGTCTGTGCGTGGAAAAATTGACCATCTGGTCATGCATCCTTTCGGCTATGAAAGCTTCAAAATTTAATCGGGGAATTTGACTTTCGTCAATTCCCGACTGGACTATACTTATTCTGTACAATAAACTCAATTGAAACTCAGTTATATACAAATCCGAATCTAACCCTAAAACTACGGCCAACAGTGTCAAGACCAATTGGGTATTCTCATTAAAAAGGTTGATATCTAAAGGGTAAGGGAGTTCAGAAAGGCTAGTTTCTGGTCTGAGACACGTCGACAAAAACACTTCCTTATCACTCTGAGAAGCGTGGTGAAAATTTTCAATAATCGACACCTCAGAAAAAACTTCAGGGTCGAGGGTTTGGGGCAAATCTATTTCTAGGGCTCTAATCACTTCGGCTGGTTCAATTTTGCAGATGGCTCTAGTTTTCTGACTGTTTAAAACAACTTTTTCTTCCCGTGAATAGTTTTCAGCACACCAGGAGACGAATTCTGGGAAAACAGGAAATTGATCAGGGCAAAAAGCTATTAGAGATGACTGGTGAACTCTATGCGGGTCTATACCCTCTTTTAACAGCTCAGATAACTTCACTTTTACATAGGAGGCCGGGAACCTAATAAGGGTATCGAAAACATCTTCATCTCTGTCTTCTAGGGCATCTTTTGACCTAAAAACGTCTATATCTTGTACAGTCTCCATCTAAATGCTTCTTTTAAACAAAATTCTGTTTAAAGAGAGTGACAGGTCACCAGACCCTACCTGTAAATGCTTGCTTTTCGCCTTCTGTCGCAATCGCCTGCTTCCACCAGTCTTCGGAGCTATCCAGGATAACGACACATACAAAATGCCGTTATGTGGAGCCCTTTCTTTTTATATAAGCTTTTTTAGAATAACCTCCTTGCACCTTTATGAACGTGGGTCATTTTCAACCATTGATCTTTGAACCATCATTTTGAACCGTCAGATCTTGTCCCTCTTTATTGCACCGGCGGTATCCGCGATCGAAAAGGTGGTTTCCTTTTCCGGTTTGCTACCCGCGCGGATGCACCATCTGCTGACACCTGTTAAGGCAGTTTATTCTCCGCGACCGCTTTCCTTTATATCCCATGCGCATGTTCCTGGCCGCGGATGAAACGCTGGCCGTTGATTTGATTGAAGCATGTATTGGCCTTCCGATCCGTGCAAAGTATAGTGCCACGTGCAACGGCCTTATCAGTCCATTCCTTGTTCGCCACCTGTTAGGTCCCACCTTGCCACGTAATGTACCTTTCCACATTCTTATAATGGGTGGTTCCGCGCGGTGTTATAGTGGTTTCCGATACCACTTTCTCCAAGCGCGGATGAATAAATATGGGACACGTGCCTTGGTGGTATTATGTCCGCTACCACCCTCCACCGTTTGTTGGCGATTACATTGGCGACGCGGGGTTAATATGGACCGTTGATCTGGATCTATGCTATCTCCGCCGACGAAACTTGACTGGGGTTTAACCTTTACATTATATTTGCTGGCGGACTTTATACTTATGGGTTTTTCTCCTATTCTTTTATATAAAAACCTTCAACTCAACCCCTTTTTGTGATGATTCTTTCTCTTAGGGCCTTTTAGCAAAAATTTCAATTTTCTTCAGACCTGGTGTCAACACCAGGGTTGTTCCCCAACTTCCCATTTCGTTTTTATGGGTTCCCACGTTTTTTCTGAGATAGTTGAAACCCCATCTCATGCATCCCACTGTGGAAAGCGTTTTCCTCACGCCCAGTAATTGTGGTTTTGTTGTTCAGTGCATCCCGTTTTGGATTTGAACCTATGAGCAGGAGCTTCAAGAATGGGAGAGGACAGATTTGGCTTAATGAGCCCAATGGTGTACCCATAGCTCCATGGTTGAGCCACTAGCCTAGTAATTCACCTCTGCCCACCTCTTAGCAGCCTGAGAAACCCAACTGCTAGTTGGCTTGGCTGATTCTGGCATATCTTTGGCTATGTGAAAGCCTGTTTCCCCTTTTCCTTGTGGAGATCGTGCCCAGCTCGGGGGTGGCAGTGGTGCTGAGAGATTAAGGAGCACACTGGCCTACGGTTGGGTGGAACGTTGCAGAAGCGTAACTGGTTGCTTGGGATTACTTCATTAAGATAAGTATCCTCTTGTGTTAAATTGCAATTACCATTTGATGAATATTATGGATGTGCTAATGAATTTACTTCCGCTGTGTCTTCAAATGATTATGCATTTCCATATGCCCCTTTATAATTTTGCAAAGGTCTTTATTTAATGACTGTCACGGAATTTTGAATGTATGTTAGGTATCAGCATGATTAATTTAATGTTCTATAGCATGCACATATACATGTCTTGGTACCAATCAGTTTAGTTTAATGGATATGGGGCTAATTGCCCGGATTGAGCACAATGATCCTCTCTATCACGCTGGTATGATAGAGGGGACATTACACAACATCCTCTTGGGGCATAGTTATATGTACGCCATGAAGGCGGTCACCTCCTCGGTCTTATGTATCATGATGTTTCCCTTAAAAGGGAAGGTAGTTACCCTTGACTAGCTTAACTATTATGACTCCAACACCACAAGCAATCCCGACAATGTCCTACGTACTGTACTAGGTGATGATCAACCATATATTGAAATTTCCCCAGGCATGTACAAGGACTCCAATTTATTAGGAGTATATTCGAGACCACCACCTAATATCCCTACATTGACCGATGGCCTAATGTGCACAATTTTCACCACTAAAAATGGTGTCACCTCTACCTCAACAACATCATCAGCACCATCGTTGAGTCATGGCATTGCACAAACGTTGATCCCATCGGTCCCACCAATTTTTCAAATCACATTCTTGTATCCCCCCACGGATGTACAAGGGACATCGGTTATGGATCAATTAACTCTACCTGGGATAACTTTGGGAATACCAGTATGATACCTCACACCACCCTACCCAGATATGGCTTCCAAACTAGTCACCCATTATGAGTTTGTCCATGTTTCGGCTGCTACACCTACAAGGCCCGTAACACATTCAGTTACGATAGCCCAACCTATGACATCCATAGCTAAACCACCATTGGTCGTTGCTAAGACCGCCAATGGGGGCACCAAACAACCAAATTTGAAAGGTACCCTATTACCTAACCCAACATTTAATTCAGTAGAAACCGCTAAGCCTAAAGCAGGGGGCATCAACCAGCAGGAGTTAAAATCCCCAGTTATGATCAATACTCCCACTCAAAGGGTCACACCGTCGTGTTCCCTTTGCGGGAAGCAAGGCCACGCAACTAACTTATGTCCTACTCTACCGGAGCTAAGGAATTTTCTCAACACTCCCATTAGCATCACCCACGCTCCATCGATGGTGAAAGGGGGCACACCTCCCTCGTCCACATCTATGTCCAAAACACTGCGTACAAATCACGCATGTTCCATATGTTCTCAGTATGGGCACTATACGCATCATTTCCTTGACCTCCCTCGCTATTGGGAGGCTTTTGAAATGCACCAGTAATGTACCAGTAAATAAATCATACCATAAGAAGCATTTCAATGTTAACAATTCAATGAGCAGTAAAAGAGGCAATGCACAAGCATCAACCAATCAAGTCATTAAACAGTAAAAGAGGCAATGCATAAGCATCGACCAATCAAGTCACTGAAGCAGTAAAAGAGGTAATGCACAAGAATCGACCAATCAAATCACTGAACAATAAAAGAGGCAATGCAAGGTGAACATGCATCAACCAATCAATCTACTCAGTTATTAGATATGCACCACATAATACTTACCAATCAATCTATTGAATAATAAATATGCAATATTAATTAATTCTAAAGCATACAACAAACTGATCTATAAAGTGAGGATTCTTATTCTTCCATTAACATAAGAGAGTTTAAAACTCTTTCACAAAGCACATTTATAATCTCCAAATGCATATAAACAAAATATTTATAACTCTATGGAAGGCCCAACAATCGCAGCGTTGGAAATATAAACAAAAGATTTACAACTATATGGAAGGCCCAATAATCGTAGTGTTGGAACCTAAGCTCCGATACCACCTGTAATGTCCCATGGGGATATCAGAGTGTCTAATGGGAATATCCTTAGCTCTCTGAGGCTAATTACTTGATTTTTAGTGTGGCGGATATACCATAAACATTTAATTTCTTTTTTTCCAAAATTAATTGTGACACAAAATCCAATAATTAACAATAATTTAATGTAAATTCATTAACACATCCAACATCTGATCTAAGGACTCGGAAGTCTTCTTAACATCATCAAACCTTCAATCCAATCCATATCAGAGACGATAACCACTTCTAAAGGCTAATTATTATTAATCATAGTTAACTACTAATTAAGGTGTTAATTACGACACTTAGTGCGCAACTGACAACACTTATCATAAATCCAATTGTTTAACAAATAACCATCGATTTTCAATTCCAATGGCTTAGTAAAATCTAATTACATGTAAATAAGGCCTAACTACCAAAATTACAATAGTTAATCATGGTAATTACGAAAGAGAGTCCACAAGACTAGTTAACTAATTTTCCAATATAAGCAGCTAGTCTTGCACAAAATCAACTTGTAACCTTGCCATTAAACCCAAAGAAATACTACAACCATTAAAAACATATTTAAGTGTGAACCTGCATCCAATTAAAGGTTTATTTGCAGATCATTCCAATTGCACATAAGGTGATCTTTTCCATCAATTCCAATGAAACTAGTTAACATTCACCGCAAGGAATTAGGTCTAAATAACTGAACCAAAATGAAATGCATGCATAAGTAAAGTACCACACCTAATAAGTATCCACCTATAGTACAATAACATGTTAGAAACATATCACATGGCCGTAGCATTCTGTTTTTACAAAAACAAAGATTTCAATCCACAATTAGTTATCAATTTTCACCGCAATGTACCTAGTTTCCAATTTGACTTTCCAAATGCCAAATAAATATAAATATATGACTAATATAGCTCATGGAAAGCATAACAGGGTTCACCTATATTCATATGGCTGTAGATTTATTCTCATATACGGTCCATTCAATAATTCACAAAACTAGCTAATTCTACTCATATGAATTGACTAGTAATTCTAGTAATCACTAGAATAATTAAATCCACGTCTCATAGAATCATTCAAATGCAATTAAAACTCTAAATAAAATGTTTTATCATTCAGAATAGGGGTATACCTCATTCGAACATTCGCTAAATACTTCATATGGAAAGTCACAAATCTACTCAAAACAATTCCATTGAAGGAGCTAGAAATTGGAAATTGATCTAAAATTTTGGTAGACATTTCCCAAACACTATCAAGAATATTTCCCCTCACATTATCACACACATTTAAAGTATATTTATCATACATAAGCATAAAAAGAACACTCAGGAATTTTTACAAACACTTCATGTGCCAAGTCTTTAAACTATGCAAAACAATCCAATCGAAGAACTAGTTTTCGAATAAAAGGTAGAAGCATCAAAGAGAAGTGCCTTAAACAATTCCGAGGCTATTGTACCATAAAAATACACATTATATGATGAAAAGGGGTAGAAATATCAGTTATGTAGTATAGGTTCCAAAGAATCATTTCCTCAAACAATTTGTGCACAAAATTCCAAAAACTAGTTTCCAATTCCTTCACAAAATTTACTTGCATAAATAGATTGAATTCCATGAGAATTGAATTCCATGAGAAATTTATTCCACAAATAGCTCATACAATTCATCAACCATTTCATGTGCATCCATAAATAAATCATATCAGAGCCAAATAAATTAAATAAACATGAGATAAAGCACTTATCTTTTCCATATACACAACCAGAATCGACCATGACACATTCCACCCATTCGTAGACACAATGCAAGCCAAAACTCACTTTGCAATGGCCACCCCCGAGATAGAACCATGATGCCACAACAAAGAGCACACTCAACCACAAATTCTCTCAAGAAATAAGTCCAACCAAAACCTAATGGAAAGTGTGGCCTCTACTTCCACTCCAAGGCAATTCCAGTGGCTCAAGGACAACAGTCTAACCACAACCCAATGGCAAGTAGCACTTCCAATCCAAGGAAATTCCAATGGCTCCAAGACAACCTCAAATCCAATGCAGTGGACCTCAACCCTGCTACCAAACCATGATCTCCATAGGAAATACACATATTTTTCCAACCTCAAATCCAATGGCAGTGGACCTCACCCCTGCTGCCAATCTAGGATCTACAAAGGCAATTCCAGGACATACACCAATGGCTCCAGAGTAACTCAGCTTGGGAACAAGATCCACAAGGGCAAAATTACCATCAAGGATCTCATACCAAGAGCATCAAAATCAAACCACAAGTGCCAAACACAAGCACAAGAGAAAAATCATGAACCAACACACAAGTGTGACTAGCCAACACAAGCAAATCGAATTCCTTCATGAGCAATTTGAATTGGGAGAGAGAGGGACACGAGCATGAGAGTTACATTCCTAGAATAGTAAATTGGAGTTACGCATCAGGTGGCTACACCAAGAGACACACTAATACAACTCATGAGGGCGCACTAAGGGAGGGACTCCAATCCTCAAATAAAAAATTAATCTCAAGGTAAATAAAACCGAGTGGCATAACACATTATGGTGCATAACCAAGAGGATCTATCAAGTACATAAGAAGGGTGTACAAAATCAACATAGGCTCAACACACACAGGTAAACACTTTTCCACAACCCCTTGCTTGTAACATCGTGGTTCCTCATACTCTCTTTTGTGGCATCGATCGATCCGATTGAATTATTTTATTAATTAATAAAAATAACATAATAATAATAATAATGTGCAAACCATAGTCCCGGCACCTCGTGCCATAATGTCACAACATCAAAATAATAATAACATGTCTAGGGGCTAAACCAGAGGGTATTACAAACAGTGAACTAATAAAAAAATAGAGTAGAAAAGACTGCCTTGATATACTATTTGGCATGATTAAGTTCCATGCATAGAAATTGCTTGTAGCAAAAAGTCCCTGATGAGGAACTTAAAATATAAGCACTTCATTCTAGTTTATTGCACCAACTACATGATTGTTTGTTTCTATCATCAATGGCCTAACACATATATACCTTGCACTCTCAGGAAAAGGATTTGGATCCTATGATGTTTGTGTTGTGGTTACTAAACGGAGAGCACAAAAGAAGTTTTTCCATTGCCATCTTCAGTCAACAATAACTCTTGTGAAACAAAGCAAGAAGAAAACCCATATTTGCACAATGCCATCAAAAAAAATATTAACAATTAGTCACCAAAAGAAAATAAAGGATATGAAATAAATGAATCTCTTATACCCTTGCATCTAAAATATGAACATCAACGTAATATTGAGAAGCCTTTGTCTCTATTACAGCATTCAATTTGTTAGGAAACCTTGGATGTGGAAGGTGCACAAGAACATTATTGTCAGGCTTCAATAGCTCAATATCTTCAAAATTGTCTATGTATTGTCAGATATCAAAATCTAATCTATTTTCTATGATTAATTTCTCAAAATCATCTACTTCTAGAGCATATGCATTCTGATTCAAAACAAATCTGCCATATTCATTAATATCATGTTTTCCATTGGGAGGATTCAAGAATCAATAGTATAAATTAGTGCATCTATATGACAATCATATGAACAACTTCAAGAAAACACTTGGACATTGATTAGGAAGAAAGTAAGTTATCTCAAATAGAAACGTTTTCAAGTTGCATTGCCATGCAGGCCTGGTGTTCATGATCTACTTGTTTTCTCCAATCAAGTATTGATCCTAAAAGTGTTTCTACATTTGTCGATGTGATATTCAAATTTACTACATTTGTTGTTGTAATTCGAACGTGTTTCCCAACTCTCAATGGCAAGTCATAATTTGCATCATATGCTTCATACCTACAGATAAAAGTAACAAAATCTCAACTCACTTACCCTATGACATTGAGCCTCACCACTTGACCTATTTTATATGAGTGTCTTATCTTAATTTGTGGGACTTAAAAGCATTTGACTTTGTATTACAAATTAAATATCTAACAATAAACTACATCAGATATCAATATATAAATGGATGATATGTTCATAATAAATATAAAGTATAATAGTTACTTGAAAATTCCGTCAAAAGGTTCAATTAAAGGCTCCCGTGCTTCCAACTAAGGATTGAAAGTGGAAGTAGCTACTGATGAGACAACTACCACATTCAATGCCTTTAATCAACCATGTGTAGTGAGATTATATTTGTTAGTGTATTTTCCACTAGAGGTGTCACATGTACACAATAAAGAAAAATCTCTTTAACAACTTATAGATGCCATGCTTTAGAAAAATGTAATAAGTGCCCCATGCATTGATTCAATTTAGGCTTTCTACCAAAATAAGCTCCAATTGTAAGTTTTCAAAACTAAGCAAGCATTACATACCATTCCAAACAGATTATCCAAAAGTGTTACTGATAAACAGTCGATCTTCATTTCACCACTAAAGTTTTAATGCATTATTTGTTTCTTGGTCTCTGCAAGCCCATATGCCATCTGACTTGCCGGTATTTTCAAGTTAGGCATTGCAATAAATGTGTTATCCTATAAAATGAGCACATGGTAAAGGATAAAATGAACTTGATACTTTTCCCTTTTAAACAATAAAGCATATTGATATTTAATCAATCTTTCTCATAGTTTAGAACATAAACTAGTAGCTAGAGAGGACATAAATAAGTATTTATAAACTTGGTTTTCAACTCTCCATAAGCTACAACCAGATGATCCTTGCATACCTGGCATGCTCCAAACAAATTTCTTGGACATTTTTCCTGGTTTACAAGGTCCATACGCACACAACACATTGTGTCTAAGGGAGGCAAATTCGATGATCTTGAAGTTATATAACCTAAAGATATATAACCAAGAGGTGCAACATGGAACAACATAAAAGCATCTTCAAGACCCTTCCCTGGCATTTGTGTTTTCTTAAACTTAACAGGCTTCTCAAGGTGTCCAGAATCGCCATCCCTCAAAACTACACCCAAACTCGACAGGTCAACCCTAATGTCATTCAACCAAAAAAATTGCAATTTTACTTAATGAGTAACACCAATAATCAACATGGTTTACTAAAAAGAGGGAAACTATAGAAGCGCACAACCACATTAAAATCTATTTTAAATATCACAGTGTATTAAATAGGTACACAAATAAATTTCAAAAACAAAAAGGTAAACTTGAAAACCCAATATTACCCTTCAACAATGTTGTCACCAATAATAGCATAACTAGGAGGTGGTACATGTAGCCAAATGGAAACTGCAAATCTAGATTCACTGCCCTTGTCCCACCATATGAGATCAAATTTTGAGGTTGACAAATAATGAGCCAATCTTACCATGGATGATGTTCTATCTCATCGAGGCATGCTTGGTCTGCTATCTACCCCATGCTTGCTTACAACATTAGATTTTGCATTCATTTCAGAATTTTTTGTCTACTCGTGCAAATTAGAGTTAGTAAAATTTGTGTGCAACATCTCACGTAGATCACAAACCACACATTTTGGAGGAGGTTCAACAAATGTGTGTGTAGGGAAAGACCCAACAACATTTTCTATACACCAAATACTAAAGCCATCTTGGTCCCTTCGAATAGATAACAACCAATTTAAGAAAAACAAGGTATGAATACTCATTGTTTAGACTACACAATATAAATCATATATAAGATCTGTCATGTGAAAATACAACATACTAGACTGGTTATTTCTAGAAGCCAATGCAAATTTCATGTTATCTAGGAATGATGTCACATCCAACATTACATGCAATGTTGTAATGTTGAGGCCAAACCAACTTCGAGTTAATTCTCAACAAGCCAAGAACCCATAATTGTAGGGACCTCGGCCTTTTTTCCCTGTCCTAGAACATTTTCTCTTCTTGTATCTACCACTGAGTTCACATGATCATGATCTACCTCATGGATCAATTTCAGATCTAGATTCACTGAAAAAGAGCCATAAGACTCAATTTCCCCAAAGTTGGGCCCACCTCCCTTCATCAAAGTCTTTTCATCTTTCAAGCATCTACATGTTTCTTTCTATATTTTCAACTTGCAAGTCTCAAGATTTTTCTAGTTTGATTCATTGCCTCTGAGCCTTATTATGCATGTTGAATTTGGATGATTATAAGTTGTGTATGTACATGTCTCATAGGATCTTCCTTTGCAGGTGTATCATGGCTACCAAAAAATATATGTTGAAGGTCATTTGACAAGGAAGCAAATTAAAGAATATCATTAATCGTCGGCCCTATCAATAACAGCCATGATCAAGGATTTATTCTCATCAAATTCCGAGCATTCATGTCTTTAAAAGCTAAAACAACCCAAGCCACTAGTCCATTTGTAGAGGGCATCCTGAATACAAGATGAACCCAAAGCACTCAAGATGGTCTTTCTCTAATCTCATGAAGAATTGGGTCATTGTCAAAAAACCAAGATCATTGAAGAGAAAGAAACCCCTAGAGGAGACCATCAAAACAATCAAATATGAGTCAGAGAAGGAGGAGCTTGAGGAATTTTATAATCTCCAAAGAGAAGCAAGGAAAAGGGCCTATCATAGGGTTCAAGCTTAAAATGAGTTCACGGATTCAAAAGCAAAAGAGATAGAAGAAGGGGTACAAGCCAAAATTGTCAATTCAAATTTAAATGGACCAGAGTGCTTTAAGAAAGAATATGACAGCTGAGGATGCAACATGTCACCTATTATTAATCAGTGAAGAAGCATCTCTCAGACTTTCAAAGAAAAAATTCCTCAAATACCTTAGACTAAGAGGAATAAATCCAAGGATCCATATTGCAATACCTTCCAAAAGATTTCTCGATCAAAGGAGTTCGCAATCACAAGGTTCTACAATCTTCAAAGATCATCCCTTGAACACAAAGCTAAAGGAGGTAGGACTCGGAGAAAAGTGCTTCAAAGCAACTACATGGACTAAGTATTATGGGACAAAACTTGAAAGGGGAAAAAGGATAGATTGTTAAAGATGAAATACTTGCTAAAGAATTTCTCATATCAGTTGGCATATCCTAAGGAGCCTACATCATAAAGAAGACCAACCAATTAAATGTGGTGTCAATGGTTAGGGGAAGATTCCTTCAATCATATTCCACCTACTAAGATCAAGACAAAAAAAATTCCACATGAAAATCAAAAGACTAAATGGTTGAATATAATTCCAGTAGCCAAGAATGGATGCCTTCAATCATCCTCCATCTAATGGAATCAATAAAAGAAAGATGTTGAAGAAGTGCTCATTTCAAAGCTTGTAGATACAATGTGGAGGCATTGTTAAGAATAGTGTCCGTGGAGATCAATTTGATCGTGAATCATGTCATGCTAGATAAGCAATCTCATCATACAAATCCAATGGATAAATTATCAGAAATTATGTCCATGAAGGATGAAATGGTCCAGTCATCTTCCGCAAAAGAGGTCACCCAAAAGGCATAGATCATATCAAGTGCATAGTAATGCTTACTGTTCAAGGGTAGAAATACAAATCCTCGAGGAAAATCGAAGCATGGGGAGGATTAACTCAAGAACTCAAAGTAAGGAGGCCCATTCCAACTACAAGGTCTTATTTAATGGCACACTTAGGGAAACCAAACAGTGGAAGAAGCACAAAGCTTTGGCCATTGGAAGTGTGCATTTGCTAAATATTTGTACATGTGTAGGATTTAGCATTCACATGCATGGATTTCATGTGGATCAAGAGAATGATAAGATTCATTTAGAATCACAAACTCCAAAATCTCTCACAAAGTTCCACAACTTAATCAGACAAGCAAATTTTGGTGGTAAGTATTCTAGGTTTTTTCAGGATAGCATATTCTTTCAGAATTATAGTAGTTGTAAGTAAGATCTATGCTTACCTTTTCATGCAGTGTAACGTCCCCTCGTACCATACCAGCATGATAGAGAGGACGTGATGCTAAAACCGGGCATCTAGCCCCATATCCATTAAGTAAAAACTCATTGATAAAACGACATATACATGTGCATGTTATAGAAAACACAGCGGAATTAAAAATCATGTTTAATATCTAAAATACATGCAACATTTCTGTGACAGCCATTAAATAAAGACATTGCAGAGTTTATAACACAAGAGAATACTTATCTTAACAAAGTAGTCCCAAGCAACCAGCTATGCATCTGCAACGTTCCACCCAACCATAGTCCAGTTGTGCTTATCAACCTCTTGATGCAACTGCCACCCCCCGAGCTGGGCATGATCTCTACAAGGAATCAGGGAACAGCAGACTCACACATAGCCAAGCATACACCAAGATGAGCCAAGCCAATCTACAATTGGGTTTATCAGGCTGCTAGGAAATGGAAAGGAATAATTGCTAAGCTAGTGAGCTCAACCACAGAGCTATGGATACCCCTCCCAGATATATTCAGCTTGGCACTCACAATGCCTACACACCCAACACAAGGAAGTATTCTCTTCACTGCCACACAGTCCCTCAAGCCATACCTTCCTTTCTAGTGCTCTCAGGGTGTGCATAGAAAATTAGCCAAAGCCCTCTTGATCTTCTTGAGAGGTTACTCCCTCCACTAGGTTTATCAAGCCAATTCTGTCCACTACCAGTCCCAGTTTCTTGCTCACAGGTTCAAATCAAAACTGGGATGCACATAACAGCAGGACCACACTTATTGGGCATGATAAAACGTTTTTACCGTGAGATGCCCAAGGATGGGGTTTTCATTAGCTTTAGAAAAACGTGGGAAACCCAAAAACGAAACTGGAAGATGGGGAACAACCCTGGGAAGCCAAATCCATTTTCAGAAAAACGTCCATGGACATTCTGGGGCAAAAACGGCCTCCATAACAGTCCCAAATCGTGTCCCTTCTCTCCCAGCTGTTGTACAATGCAAAAACGAGCTCCCAAGCATGGGAAAAATGCAGAAAATGGATGAAAAACGTGTAGGGAAAGACCCAGCTAGCTCAAACTGCGTGAGAGAGGAAAAACTGTGGGTTCAAAAATGGCTTTGGGCACCATTCCGTTGGTGTTTTCTTGCCCAAGGATACAAAACACGATTTTCCAGGTTGATGGCTTGCCCATACACGAAATTGGCTGCCATACCTCTTCATTCTCAAGGCATTAACTACCTCAACCAATTTCTGGAAGAATTAAATGATTGGGTCCATAATCCCAAAATGGGTAGTTGGTAGTTTATGGGTTTTCTCATTGACACATGGATTAATACCATTGGCTCAAGGGTTTGAATAATTTCCCTCCCTATTCCTTGTAGAATCATGCCCCATCTCTTTATTGCATTGCATAGCTAGTTGTGGGTATTTTCATTAAAATTCGTATTTACATGATGTCTTATTTACATTGTGCCTATCTAGCACAAGAACCATAGGTATCCATTTCTTTAATTGCCGATACATAAAACGCTAAATCAATGGTGGGGCCTTGGCCTTGAGCTCCTCACCATGATTAAATTACAATATTTACATCATTTACGATTTAATGCAAAGGGGGTCAAAATGGGGACATTACATGCAGATTGCCAAGACTTGTAGGGACTAAGCCTGTAAGGAATTTATTGGAGAGCTTGAGAGTGCTTTGAATATGGGATAGATTACCAAGATCAAGAGCAACACCGAGGACGGTGTTATTCCAAGGGGGAGGGGATTGTGATATCCTGATTTTGACCCCATTGCATTAAAATGTAAATGATGTAATGTTGTTATAAAATCGTGGTGAGGAGCTCAAGGCCAAGGCCCCGCCATCAATTTAGTGATGCATATGGTTTACGTGCTAGCCAGGCACAATGGAATTGCAAATATCATGTAAATATGCATTTTAATGAAATACCCACAACTAGCTATGCAATGCAACAAGAGATGGGGGCATGATTTTACAAGGAGTTGGGAGGGAAATATTCAAACCCTTGGAGCCAATCAATTCAATCCAAGTGTCAATGAGAGAACCTGTAAACCCTCAACTACCCATGTTGACTTTTGTACCCAATCATTTATTTCTTCCAAGAGTTGGTTGAAATAGTTAATGCCTTGGGGAATGGAGAGGTATGGTTGTCCAAATTCGGGTATGGGAAGCCACCCTTCATGGAAATTCATGTTTGACTCCTTGGGCAAGAGGAAAAGCCACGAAATTTCCCCCCAAGCCATTCTTCACCAATGAGTTCTGCTCTCTTACGAGTTGGGATCTACCTGGGCATTTTCTCTCCACGTTTTAATGGTTTTTCCTTGTTTTTCTAGCTGGGAAGAGCATTTTTTTGTTGCAGAGTGGCTGAGAGGATGGGAGCTCTATTTGGGGTTTCATTGAATCCATTTTGGCCATTGGAATGCTCATAACCTGTGGGATAAATCGGTTTTTCTCCTTGTGGTCGAATTCTCCTCTTCACAGTATGTTTTGGTGTGCCCACGATTTGGGGAAAACCCATGGCCATATTGTTTCTAAATTCCATTGTTAAAAATGTGTATCCATGCCCAATGATTGTACTTTGTTGTGTGTAGATGGAGTATGCTTGGGTATGGGTTATGGGTATCCATTGCTTTGGCTTGAGCTTGAGTGCAAGCATCCAAAAATGAAGAGGGTTCAAATTTAGCCTGATAAACCCAGTTGTGGATTGGCTTGGCTTAGATGTGTTAAATTTTCAGAATTTACTTCAATCTGATCTAGGATCTTAACTGAGAGAACAACATGTACAGCATATCAATCATGGAGACAATAATGCAAGCACACAAGAGACACAAAGATTTACTTGGGGAAAACCATAAAGGTGAAAAACCCCAATAACTTCCTCAAAGATAGATAGAGCAATGATACAACCCAAAGATAAGAGATAGACATATCCTAGCAGCAGATCCTCCTCCTCCATAAGTGCGCCACTCCTCCTTGAGTGCATGAGTGAGAAGTGAGTGATAAAATAGAGTGCCTCCCGCACTCTATTTATACTTGACTTGACTTGCCTTTTACATAAATCATGTAGGCTCGAACTTAACCACATAACATAATGCTGACTGGGCCGACCCCCACTAGGGTGATCTAATAACCCTTTGACCCACATGGTCGACCCCCAATAGGGTGGTCTAATAACCCTTTGACCCACATGACTTATACAGGGCCGACCCCAACAAGGTGGTCTAATAACCCATCAAGTATAAGTTACAACACTTACAATATAACTGACGACACTTCCGTATAGAGGAATAATAACATCTCTATAGGAATACAATATACATATATGTGAAATACATTCCGAAGTTACATATACATCAACAAGATGCAATGTTTATTTGGTTGTGCATGAGCTTGAGTGTCCCCTTTTCCTTGTAGAAATCATGCCCATCTCGGGGGTGGTCTCTGAGTGCTGAAAGAATACAGACTAGGCATAGACAAATGGTTGGGTGGAACGTTGCAGCGACATAGATAGTTGCTTGGGACCATTTCACAATGAAGATAAGTATTTTTCTATCTATGTGTTTTACTTCTGCAATGTTTTAAATTGATGACCATTATTGATATGCTGAATGCATATTAAATGTGTGTGGATGAGGTTTATTTCCGTTGTGCATGTTTGCTTGATTTGCATCTGCACACATTTGTTTTATTCGTATGAAGCTAACGAAATGGGTTGAGTTTATGTGAAATCCCCAGAAGTGTAGTCATGTTCCCTTCCTTGCGTCGATGGGAGGGGACGTGAAAAATGGATCCATTGAGGAGATTGTAAGATAATTCCAACTGATGGAGACTCGGGAAACTGTTTCCCATTCCTTGAGCAACTGGCCCAGAAAAATTATTATTGTTCAAAACCAACCTTCTCAATCTAGTGCAGTTGTTGATTTCCCACAAGATTGTACCCACAAATGAATTGGAAGACAAATCAAGGATCTAAAGGTACTTGAGCATTCCGACTTCTTTAGGTTTAGGAACCTGTTAATAAATTCCTATTGAAAACCAAACTCTAGAGACATCCTGCATTGAAGAGCTCACAGGACAGGATTCCATTGAACTTGTTGTGTCTCATATTGACATGATGAAGGTAAGCAAGAGCTCATAGCATAGAGGGGATAATTTCCACAATTTATTTCTTCAGAATACTAATCCCCACAAAACCAAACCCTTTATCATGCCCCATTTGTGTACCGTTGATCCCATTCCAAGCACAAGGGGTCTCATCAAAGGCATTCGCGTTGACTAAGGATCCTTGTGAGTCTTCCAATATGGTAGTTTTGAAGGTAATGAGAGAAACCCCATCCCTATTTATGCTAAGCACATTAGGAAAATTGAGATGCAATATAACAACCCACAAAGAAACTCGATGATGGATCTAGATGCCATTTTGTAGCAATATAGGAAGATCAAACTTATCAATTGGCAGTCTCTCCGAGGAGGGGTTGCATTTAATCATTAGTTCAGTAGTTCCTCGACAGGAAATGTACACATCCAAGGGCTCTCGAGTAACAATATAGAAAGATCAAACTTATCAAAGCAATAAATGTTACATCTCCAATGGGAATGGCTACAATTACTCCTTTACTCAGACCTTTTATTTTAGTAATCATCTCCACCAATGGACCTGTATGTGGAGGACCTAAATTGGGAAGATTAGGAATGTTAGAAGAAGTTGGAGGATTTGGGCATGCTTTTCTTAGAGGTGAGCCACATAGACCAAGTTTTCCCACAAACTCTATTGAGTCTTTATTAACCAAGGCTCCATTATGAGGAATTGCTCCAGTGAGATTGTTGTAAGTAAGATCTATGCTTACCTTTTCAGGAAGATTGCCAAGATTTGCAGGGACTAAGCTTGTAAGGAAGTTGTTGGGGAGATTTAGAGTGCTTTGAAGATGGGATAGATTACTAAGATCGGGAGGAATGGATCCATTGAGGATATTGTAAGATAAGTCCAACTGTTGGATATTTGGGAAACTATTTCCCATTTCTTGAGGAACTAGCCCATAAAAATTGTTATTGCTCAAAACCAACCTTCTCAGTCTAGTGCAAATGTTGATTTCCTGTGGCATCATACCCACAAATGAATTGGAAGACAAATCAAGGATTTGAAGGTACCTGAGCATTCCAACTTCTTCTGGAAAGGAACTTGTGAGGAAATTCGTATTAAAAACCAAATTCCAAAGAACTCTTGCATTGAAGAGCTCACAAGGTAGGATTTCATTGAACCTACTATGTCTCATATTGACACGACGAAGGTAAGCAAGAGCTCCTGACACAGAGGAGATAATGCCCATAAGTTGCCACTTCATAATACTAATCCCCGCAACATGAATCCCTTTTATCATCCCCCATTTGTGTAGTGTTGATCCCATTCCAAGCACATGGGGTCTCGTAAGGGCCATTCCAGTTGACCAAGGAGCCTTGTGAGTCTTCCAATATGGAAGTTTTGAATGCAATGAGAGAAACCTTGTCCTTATGTGTTAGGAACCCATGTCTTTACTTTGTTAGTATATTGTTGTTGGACGCATATGCTTTGTAAGTTGTCCCGTAGTATTTGTTGATCCATAGTTTATATTAGCCCATAGTATTGACCCATAGTATTGGACGCATATGCTTTGTAAGTCGTCCCATAGTATTATATGTCCCATGGTTTTGACTCATAGTATTGGCGCCTAGACTTAGCCCATGGTTTGTATTGACACATAGAATTGACCCATGGTATTGGTGCCTAGAATTAGTATATAAGTGTGTGTTGAGGCCTATGAAGGCTCCGTGAAGTTAATTGTATTGATCTTGCTCAAAGGAGGTTGCCCCCTCGAAGTGTCCCATGATCAATATAAAAGTGATTATGAGTTCTATTGTTTCTGATATCTTGTGTATTTGCATTAATTAATTATTGGAGGTTCATCACATCTGGTATCAGAGCACTTTCTTGGGCTTGTTGGGTGGAATTTCTTCCAAAAAAAATTTGCATCTGTTGCAGCTTCGAATTCAGGAATAATCCCTATCCGCTTAACTGTGGGAAGTACTTGGGCATAAGCCCTAAAACTCATTGTGAGGAGTACCACAGGAACCCTAAAGTAGCTGGCCCATTGAGAGGACCTGCCAGCGAAAAAGGCAATGACCCCTACCTGATTGACTAGTTACCACCCGTGAGGTTAACCAAGAGCTGTCGTTTGTGGCAAAGCGGTTATCAGTTTTACCTGAGCCGTGGAGTGAGGGGTACTGCCCCAATACGCAGGCCATCAGACAACATTGGTGGCCGAGTGAAACACCTGAACTGTTAGGAAGATGTACATACCTGGGGTCCATATCTATTTTCAGTTGAACTGTTGTCGATCACTTCCGCTCCAGATCCAGCCGTTTCATATCTATTCTGAAAGTCGTTCCAGATCCATCCGTTTTCGATCCCTTCCGCGCCGTTGCAGATCCATCTGTTGCGGATCCCTTCCGCGCCGCTGTTGCCGATCCATTTCTTAACTAAAAAAAAAAAAAATCCTGTTTTTCGGCCATATCTCCCTTATTTCAACTCTGTTTTCCCTGAAACTTCACTGACATCCCTGCAATCCCATTTTGCATATTTCATTCCTGAATACCTTGTCCCAAATTCCACTTCCCACAGAAATCCCACATTTGTTTATTTTTAGGGTTTGCCATAACTTCTTCAATTTTCACCCGATTGCCTTCAAATTTTACCATAGAGTTCCCGCTTCTGAAATCCCCATTTTAGCTTCCCTATCCCTCAGAAAGTGTCGAAAACCTAGTCAAACCCCAATTACCCCTCCGAGTTTTTCCCAAATCCAAATTTCCCCTTACTAAATAAGCTTGTGTGTGTGTTTTTCTATCCATTCCCCCCCCCCCACCCCACCAAAAAAAAAAAAATTACTGGTTATGGTTGTCACTCGCATAGGAGCAAACACCATGGAGGAAGCACTTGCAGCCATCCAAACCAAACTTCAAGATCTGGATGAAAAATTTCTCAGCCTCCATCTTCAGCATTCAACCATGAACAATAACCGACAACCAGAATCTTTTGCAGCCACCGGGTTCTCTTCTTCCAGCAATTTTCGTGGGCCGAAGCTTGATTTTCCTCGCTTCAATGGTACTGATCTGACTGGATGGATATACCGAGCAGAACAATATTTTAGTATGCATAATACTTTTGATGTTCAGAAAGTTCCACTTGCATCCTTTCATTTGGAACAGGAAGCCCTTCAATGGTACCGTTGGTACATCAAAGCTCATCCCGAGCCAAATTGGACAGATTTTTGCCAACTCCTTTTGTCACGATTTGGTCCTAGTTCTTTTGACGACTTCATAGGAGCACTCACTAAACTTCACCAAACTGGCACAGTGAGAGAGTATCAGACGGAATTTGAGAAACTAGTCAATCACACAGAAGGATTGTCCGATGAATTCTACAGGAGTTGTTTTATCAGTGGTCTCAAGGATGAAATCCGCTGAGAGGTCAAAATGTTTTGTCCCAACACAATGATGGAAGTCCTAGGGTTGGCTAAGCTGGCTGAGGACAAGATCGCAGCTCAACAACGCTCCAAACCCACCTTTATTCCCTTCAGAAATATGGGTTCCCAACGACCTCCCATCACGCCTGCTCCTCAACCAACTCCTATCAAGCAATTGTCTGAAACAGAGATGCAAGCACGCCGAGAAAAAGGGCTTTGTTATAATTGTGATGAGAAATTCACTCGGGGACATAGATGTGTTCAACAAAAGCTCTATCTCTTGGATGTGGATTCTCCGCCTGCCTCAAAACTTGATGAAGAAGCTCTAGATACAGTAGATGATCAGGTCGACATTCAACACCCGCCTGTTGACACCCCATCTCAGGACGACCCACCCGAGATCTCTCTCCATGTTGTAACCGGCGTCACCACCCCACAAACAATGCGAGTCAGGGGATACTTCAAGAAGCTCCCTCTTACCATACTCATTGATTCTGGTAGCACTCATAACTTCATTGATCCTTGGATTGCCAAACACGCTGATTATTTTGTCCATCCTTGCTCCAACTTTGAAGTCATGGTTGCCAATGGGGGCACCTTACCTTGCAAGGGGAAGTGTCACAATGTGCGTATCTCTATGGAAGATTATAACCTGCGCTCTCACATGTTTGCCTTGTCCTTAGGCAGATGTGATGTGGTTTTGGGCGTTCAATGGTTACGCACACTTGGCCCCATCTTATGGGATTTTGCTGAACTTTGGATGCAGTTTTCAATCAATGGGGCACAACACAAATTTATGGACTTACAACCAGGGTCTCTCTGCATCATCAGTTCACATCGCCTGGAAAAAATACTTAAGAAGAATTCACATGGTGTCATCGCTCAGCTCCATTCCATTCAGATGCACCCATCAATAGTCTCCACTACTTCCTTGGATAGATATGCAGATGTCTTTGTTGAACCAATGAGCTTGTTGCCTTCAAGATACCTTTCCGGTAAGAATTTAGCCACATCTACATCTCAGCAGGAAATGATGACTATTTTGCATACAGTCCAGAAGTGGCAGCCATCCCTATTGGGGAATTATTTCTGCATTAAGACTAATCTCCAGAGTCTGGAAACTTTCCTAGAACAACGGGTCTCCTCCCCAACACACCTGAAATGGGTTATCCAACTCATGGGTTATGACTATGCGACCACTTACCAGAAGGGTAAGGACAATATGGTGGAAGATGCTCCTCCTCGCACATTTGATGACCTAGTTTCTCTTACAGTTATTTCTCTACTTGTTACAAATTGGTTGCAATCTGTTCAACGGGGCTATCTCTTCTATGAACTCCATGTTTCTTCATCAGTAGGGCACTCTGGGTTCCTCAAAACGTATGACCAGGAACAATGTAACTTCTTTTGGCAGGGACTCAAAAGGAAAATTCAACGGATGGTGGTTGACTGTGATACTTTCTAGGTCAACAAGGGTGAAATGACCCTCCTTTCAGGACTGCTCGAACCCTTACCCATCCCTCCACAGATTTGGACAACTATTTCTATGGATTTCCTAGAAGCGCTCCAGTGGTATAATACCACATCTCAAAGGACACCATATGAAGCAGTCTTTGTACATGCACCACCAATTCTTCTTCCATACACCTTCAGCAGCTCCCCAATTCAGGCAATTGACTCAATTCTTCGAAACCGTGATCAGCTTCTTCTCATTCTGCAGGACAATTTTCACATGGCAAGGATTCGACTGAAACAACAAGCCGATCAGCACCGTTCTAAGCGCACTTTTCACATCGCTGATATGATTCTTCTTCGTCTACAGCCTTCCATGCAATCCTCCCTGAAACTCCAAAGGCGCCAGTGGCTCGGAATGCAACCCGAGGATGCTACAGGGGACCCACTCCTTCAGATTCTGCATCAATTTCCACATCTAAAGCTTTGAGGACAAAGCTTTTTCTAAGGGAGAGGAGATGTTAGGAACCCATGTCTTTACTTTGTTAGTATATTGTTGTTGGACGCATATGCTTTGTAAGTCGTCCCGTAGTATTTGTTGATCCATAGTTTATATTAGCCCATAGTATTGACCCATAGTATTGGACGCATGTGCTTTGTAAGTCGTCCCATAGTATTATATGTCCCATGGTTTTGACTCATAGTATTGGCGCCTAGACTTAGCCCATGGTTTGTATTGACACATAGTATTGACCCATGGTATTGGTGCCTAGAATTAGTATATAAGTGTGTGTTGAGGCCTATGAAGGCACCGTGAAGTTAATTGTATTGATCTTGCTCAAAGGAGGTTGCCCCCTCGAAGTGGCCCGTGATCAATATAAAAGTGATTCTGAGTTCTATTGTTTCTGATATCTTGTGTATTTGCATTAATTAATTATTGCAGGTTCATCACATTATGTATGTCGAGCACATTAGGAAAACTGAGATGCAATATAACAACCCATAGAAGAAACTCGAAAAGAATTTGCACTATTGACAACTGGAGAAGTAAAACCTCTTGCTTTACAATTGTTGTCCTTCGTTTGACCCTAGACCTCACACAAAAACAAAAATAACACCAGTTCAAACTTACATGTTATTGATTTTCAATGCTAAGAAAGACATGTAGAAAACCCAAAATATTTTTGTCCCTTACAGAAAACCAAAACATATATGCTAGTGTGTTGAAAAGGGATACGTTCCTCTAGCACTTCTGGGGGGTTACAGGAGTTCTGAATTGAATTGGAGTCCTGTATCTGGAAGAGAGGCTTCCTAATCTGGACCTGCAACTATTGCACTCATTTGGACCCTTGGAATTGTGGATGGGACTCAAATCTCTTGACGAATGCCCTGCAAATTGCAAATGCAAGTTTTAAATATCCTAAAACCATCGTACCTCTTGTCAAATAACAATGTTTATGCTTTGTGGGTGCAAGAGAAACTCGCCATCTATGTGTGGAATGGGGGGAGGTGCACTGTCTATTAGAACAAGTTGAAAATGTCAAATAATTTTTGCTTTCGAGTTGGCAAATGGGTCATTTCATAGAGACTCACGCAAATATGAATGAAAGCTTCGATGGCTTTGCTTGTCCCCAGGTGCAGTCTGTGGAGGGATAAGCGACCATCCAAATGGAACCTTTCCCTCACATTCCATTAATTTAATTACTAAATATTCGGTTTTAGTTACAACTCATTACATCTATAGGATTTGCATTTTTAATTTAATATTTAGTCATATTTTTTCACATGACCAAATTAGTTATTTAATATAGCAATTTCTAGTTGTGTTTCTCAAATTTAGTAGTATTTAGCTAAAAAAAACACTCTCGTGATTAACGTTTTTAGTCACGTGACTAGCTTTTTTATTCACCTAGTCATTTATTTTCCAAATTCTACTAGTGAAGTCAAGCTTAGTATCTTATCATATTGGAATTGATAAAGTTGCATTCCTTGCAAACTTTGGCACTTAACATTGTTGTTCAAATCTTTGTATGTCAAAAATTTCACTTCAATTGATAGTTGAATGTGTGAATAAATTTAAGTTTATTTGAAATGAGATTGGACACAAAACATGTCTAACAAAATGCATGGTATAAATGCCATGGAATAAAAAGGAGCACTTTCTACAATTATAAAAACATGTTCTTGAATGGTGATGTGAGAGTTGTGCATGGTTACAGTGAATCGAAAAATCTAGGGAAAATACTGTTGCACTGGTAACTACTATTAATAAACTTATAGATGAGAAATCAAACAAATATCCACATTTTATACGATTAATCAGTGAAGATGGAACAAGAACAACCTTGAAATTATTGTCATCTAATATGTCCCATGGTTTGCTACAAAATATGGCAAATGAAGAAATCCAACATATTGGATTGCATCCAGTATCACAATCCTCCTTTAGCAAGGTGATGAGAGTAGATTTTCGAGATGATATAATTTCAAAAAACAACTCATTTGCAAGGTGTAATGAGTGCATTAGAATATAGGATAGGCTAAACGGGACCATTAATCCAGCTGAGGTGGAAAGGTTGCAAGGACATTATGCAGCCCATAATAAATATATTTCAAGTTGTCGCCAAATGTATTATTCTCATAGATTGGCTTCACAAAAAAATCCAAAGTCTTTTCTAAGTATTGTTCATGACAAAATGGATAAGTCAAAGACTTCCATTCCAATGATGGGTAAGAAGGCAAAGGTTTTTAGTAATGTTATGAATTTTCCCATATCATTGAATGGTATGTTGACTCATCGGCACAAGATTGGGAGATTTGGCCATTTCAGTCTCTCATTTTTAGAGATGGGATCAAATTTCGCTGTGACATCCTTGGCTAAATGCTTGAGGAGTCTTGAATAACCAATGGTTGATAAATATGGAGATTTGCTCTACAAAAGTGGAACATCTAAGCACCAATTGCATGATGCTCTATTGTAATCAGAGTCATATGAAAAGTGTGTGATCTACAAACAAGATGTTATGTAACATGATATATTGTGTGTTGATGATACAGATCAATGCATGCCAAATAAAAAACTACCACCCATATTATTGTTGCAAATGGATAATTGTTCAAGTGATAACAAAAATCGCTTTGTCTTTGTAGTTTTATCTCTTTTAACAACAAGGAGAGTGTTCAAGATTGTTGAAGTTGGATTTCTCCCGATTGGACACACCCATGAAGACATATATGGAACTTATGGAAGGTTATCAGTAAAGTTAATGTGCAAGGATATATTTTCACTCTCAGAGATTATGGATACGTATAGGACATGTGAAGATCAAAATTTCCATGTCCCTTGTCTAGTTGATGAATTTTATGATTTTAATAATTTTGTGAAACCCCACCTTTTGGAAGGAATTGTTGAGATCATTGGTATCAAAAGATGTCAATTTTTTAGATTTTTGCTCGTAGATAACATTCCAATCATACAATGTAGGGAATCACTTCTAGATGAAAAGTGGTCATCTCCTATTCATTTGTGGTGTTCATTTCCAGATGGTAGTGCAAAATTACCGATGGGGCAGCCTAGGTTATTAAATCTACAATTAAAAATACCTTCAAACATGGATGAAATAATAAAAAGGAATAGAAACATATATTTCATTGTGGAAGTGAGGAATTGATAAGGGAGGTGAACAATTTAGGCGTCCCAAGTTAAGTTATTGGGAGGTTATATATAAAGCTTTGGACAGTCCCTTTGAGAGTGTTGATCTGTTAGCAACTAACTTTTGGCCATCAACAAGTCGAGATATACATAATAGTGAACCTATAAAATCTTCACATGAAATTATGGATGTGTACTTGAAGGAAAATGTTCTTGCATTGGAGGATTGCTATGTTGGACCTGGATGCAACAAGCCTAGAGATGAATTCATACCAAGAGTGGATGTTATAAAGGGCCAAATGGTCATTGTGTAATTACCAAATCCAGATTGTGCAATATGGTACGGTAGGGCAATTGGCAATATTTATTAGGATTGAAATGCTACTACTCTTGAGTCTTACAAAGTAGAGGTACAATGGTGGAAACCAACAGGAGCATCAAAGGACCTCAAGGTCTTGTATAAAAAATGCTTAAATAGAAACCAATAATTGGTTCTTGGTGCAGAAAAAAATATATATATAATCGATGTAAATAGCATCATATGGGCATTGTCACCAAGGCTATGATGGATAGGAGAAAGAATAAGAATAAACGAGAAGGGCCTTGCAGTAATTAAGCCACAACAAGAGCAGACGGGGCATAATGTGGAGAGTGGGATGGATGTTCATATGGATATAGGTTGATGGGTTCTTAGCCCAACAAATTTATATTTTATACGATGGAGTCTTTGTTCCTATTTCCTAAGGTAGATCTACTTAAAAAATAGATCGATTGAAAGGATCGACCGATCCTTTTTTATCTACTACACTATCTTGCTAGACTTGTTTATAGTATACACATTGAACCATTTTACTATGATATTGTATAGTCCAAATAAAATATTATGTTTCGAAAGGATCGGACGATCCTTCTTTTCTTATAGATTTGGCGTATATTAAGATTTAGACAATAATTAATTTTATAGTGTTCCCATTGAGAATGTCATGGACACTGTTTTGACAACACTTCTTTATAATGGTGTTAACGTCTAGTTTATACCGTGAAAACATTATCTGTGTTTATTTATATCATGGATTATTGGTCACATACGATAACATGTAGAGTTGCATAAAAAATGTATTCGATATAAAATTGAGCAATTTCATTAATTATTTATGTGATGAAATATGGTAAATATAGAGTTGGATAAGTGTATTTTATATACAATGTGTCTTTATTTTATTTATTTATGTGTCTTTATTTATTTATGTATTTTAAATTGAATAGAATATTTGATGATTTTAAGTGATTATATTTAACACTTCCAAGAAAAAATTCCAAATTGTAAATTCTCTCTTTCCAACATCATGATTGGGTTTGTAAAATTTGTGTATAAATATTTCACAACATTGAATAATTCGTTGTACTATTTGCAATAAATATCAAGTTGTGGAAATTCTTAAAAACAATGTCTCATTTTTTACCTCAGATGGGGTGATACTTGTCTAATCCGGAGTAATGTTGGCCTTAGTTCGTTTTAACACACGACAGCCTAAGGTTTTGGGTATGAATGTTGAGATTAAAAGCTCCTCTACTACAAATAATGGCGTTGGAAACCTTAGTACTTAATGTTAAGCCTAAGTTGTAGGATCTCACACGCTCCAGAGATGGCGCATTTAATGTTAAGCCTAAGTTGCAGGATCTCACACGCTCCAGAGATGGTGAATTCAATGGGGCAATAGGGCTCATCGAGGCACCTAGAACTCAATCCTTCTAGTTGTGTACCAAGGCGCGTGATATGGGGCACTCAAATTGCCCCAGTATTCTAGTGAGTGGTTTTTCGGCGAGGCACAGTTCCACCCTCTTTTAGTCATTCTTTTGGAATTTCGACGATCTGGGTTGTCTTAAAATGGCCCAAAACCCCTAGGGGCACAGTTCCATGGCATAGTTCCGCAATAAACTGGTGGAACTATGCTTTCGCCGGTTTTTATAGCCGGATCGAGAGAAGAAATCGCCGGAAAAGCGGGGCGATTTGAGTGCCAGTTATCCCACGGCCTGTACCAAGGTATTGCCTCGGATTGATGAGAAAGTTTTAAGCAGTGCGAAGTCGCTTCCATCCGAAATTCATGTGAAATTCATCTAGCTCTCCTATTCATGCTCTGCCCTTTTTAGCTTTGTGTTTGGATTTTCCCTAGTATCCCTCATGGCTTCATTGAGACACCATGGTCGTCCTTGCAGAGTTGATGCAGCTCGTCATAGCATTGGCTCCAACTTTGGAGAACGCACGCTCATTGTTTGGTCCCCCCACCACTCTTGAGGGACAAAAGAAGGAAGCCTGGAAAAAAATCTTGTCATGACTATAACTAAGCCAAATCCAGAAATTTGGAGTTGCAAGGCCGAATGGTTTGATGGTATTGGAACTTCTATCGGATTTGGAGAAGAAATGGCACACATCATCATCAACCTAGACATTGCGCATGTAGGCAACAACCTAGGTGAGACACCCAACCTTTGCGATGGAAATAATGGCATTAGAAACATTGAAATCTCCTTCAACGATGGTAGTTCAAGGGAGGCCTTCTTCAATTTGGTTTTCGATATCCATAGGTATATGGAAGATACCAACTTCAAAATGCAACAATAGAATAAGCGAATTTCTCTACAAATTTCCGCATTTGGCCACCTTGATATCCTGTGTTTGATGACAAATTGGACAGCACATGAAGCAATTCTCTTCGGTGAACCCATCCTTCTCCCTACAAATACTATAGAGGCTCCTCGGGTTGGTGAATTTCAACGCTCTGATTAATCATAGTTCCCTCTTTTTAGCTCAATTTTTCCGCTTATTCTTGTTGGATGATTTGTGTCATTGATGTCAACACTATAGGGGGAGTTTGTTCGATTGATTATTTGGTAGTGCCATTGATGACAACAATGGTATCATCGCATCTTGTAATGTTGCAATTTGAATTAGTGAGGATGGCATTTATATTTAAGAAAGTTTTTAATGATAAGCAAAATAAAGGAGATGATAGTAATGAGCATGAAGGTACAACTTGTGATGATAAGGCAGTGTCTAGACAAGGTTTGAGTATACAAGGTTCAGTACCCTAATGAATAAAGGAGAATATGATTGTAGATGGTCTCCATGGAAGAAGGGCATCGATTTAGATTGCCATGGTGACAAAGTATTGTATGAAAGGGTTCTGGTTTGGTATTATAGTTGCAAAGTTATAAAAACCTGCAATTACCAGTTTCTTATAAACCTGTAATAATTGGCCTTCTTCATTCATTAGCATGGTTGCGCACTGGCTATTGGAAATCTAGCACATGGGTATAGTGCTCCATGGGCGTGACATGGTTTTTTCACCCTTTCGATCTCTCCTAGTGTAACCCTTGGAGTGTTGGCCTTTGGTTAAAGGTTTGGTCAACGTCAAGGCTTGATAGCGGGTGCAATGACTTCTGAGCGAACTCGGCCCACATATGAACAAGTCAATTCTCCCTCAAGCAATGTTAATCCCATGATTTTTGCAAAGAAGATTTTCTTGGGTCCATTCGAAGTATCTCTCAATTGCTCAAGCTGACATGATGGAATCCAAGTAGACCAGTTGGGTTCACTTTAAAGAGCAACGATTTGTATAAATAAATGGTTATTCATTGAGAAAAAGTGATTTTAATGAGCCCAAGGTTTTAATCTGGGGGTTTTATTCATATATGTATACACTAATATACAGTTACAGGTATGTGAAAAAGAATATGAAGAGCGAAGAAGATGTGATTAAGCATAGTTATGTGCAAGTAGAAGATGGAGTGCACAGAGGATCAAAAGAGATAAGATTTTGTAACAAATGAAATGCAGAAGTGATATGTAAAGGGATACGTTGAGAAAGAAAGACAGTTGCGCTGCATTCATTAGTTGGATAATGACGAGAAGATCTCATGAAACCGTGATCTGTAAATGAGGTGAGTTTGCTCTATTCAATGCTCAGGTTTTATTTATATAGATGTGCAATGACTAAAAATAAAATAAGCAAATCTCAACCTACGTTAAAGATCTGGGTGTTGCAAATATCTATGTCTATTGACTGAAACCTTTGAACATAGCGTTGGTGCTCTTACTTAATCCTCGTGGTGTCCATTGAACGAAGTCTAAAAGGTATTTACTCATATCTCAGACTGTCATCATGTGGCAAATCAATACATAGTGTGAATGAATAAAATATGCAATGATTGCGGCATAGAGAACCAAAACAAGTTGGGCATGTTGCGGAGACCATCACTGTGTAAAACTTATAGCAAAACAATAAGAGCGATTTGTAGAATGTGATTTTGCTATAGCTCTGTCTAAAGGGAGTGGAAATTACCAATGCATTCCTTAATAATATCGTTTGAGCATTGACTGGTAAGCAATCATCAGAATACTCCATCTCTGAGATGAAAATGAATATGACAAAAGTTAATGTTGAATGAAAATGAAGGCCACGGGACTACACAGGATTTCTTGAGAACAACATACATAACATCTACAGGAAAATGAAAATGACAAAGAAGTTTGCTACATGAATGACTGAAATAATAAGGAGTGTGCACAGATTTGACTAAAATGAGCAAGTTACTGACGGAGTAAGTATCGAAGAAGTTGTGGGAATATTGAGCAAATACCTGGGGATGTTTGTTGAGAGGACTTGAAGGCACCTACAAGATTGATCAGCTCCATGTTCGACATTGAGAGGTCTTGAAGGCAGCTATAAGATTGATTAGCTCCATGTTCAACAAACTGAGATGATAGAAGGAGATAGGGTCTTGACAAGGCAGCATAGATTGGCTTAAGGTAGAGAGCAATGGAGATCATGAAGACTGTGTGCAGTTGAGGTCATGAAGACTATATAAAGTTCCAAGAGTGATTACAGAAGACATGTTGTTTGAGGTTGAGTAGAAAGAGCAGATTAACAAAGGACTTGAGGATTATTGAAAAGAAGCAGAGAAGATTGTTGTAGCAGAGGCTGAGCAGAAAAAGCAGATTGATAGAACAAACATATCTACAAGCAAAGGGTGGTAGGGTGGAGCTTAGGAAAGTACATGAGTCCTTGGAAGATTGGTGTCTGCAGAAGCAAGTTCGAGCTTGTATATGAAAAGGGTGGAAGGGTGGAGCAGGGAATATTGATTTGGTGCTCAAGAGGATTTGTGTCCTTATCCCAATGACAGGTTGGAGCCTGTCTGCAAGTTGGAGCTTGCTTGTGAAGGTTGGATCCTTAACCAAACCATACAGTTGGATCTGGATGCAATGGGTTGAAGTATGTTTTGCAAGATGGAGCTTGCAGTGAGGGTTAGAGCCTTCACCAAATCAATAAGCAGGCGCTTATTGTAAACAGGTTGAAATTTGTAGTTTGTGTAAGTTGAATCTTGCATCAGGGATGGGTGTCCCTCTTAGGTCGGAGCCCGATATTGTAATGAATGAATTATAAAAGAACATCTTTTCTGGTTTTCTCCCGCTTGGGATTCCACGTAAACTTTAGGTGTATTTTGCATGGCTTTATGTGATTGTTAAAATGTTATGCATTAATGGTGTGTGCTTAAAGTGTTAAAGATTGTAAAAAGTATACAGTATTGATTTACCCCACCCTCTCAGTACAGATCCATTCATTATGTATTGATTTGCCACAATATGACAGTCGAAGGTATGAGTAAATACCCTTCATACTTTGTTCAATGGACACCACGAGGACCGAGTAAGTGCACCAACACTGTGTTTAAAGGTTTCAGTCAATAGATAAAGATACTGGCAATGCCCAGATCTTTAACGCAGGTTGAGATTTTCTTGTTTTATTTTTAGTCATTGCACATCTGTATAAATAGAAACTGAGCATTGAACAGAGCAAACTCACCTCATTTACAGATCATGGTTTCAAGAGATCTTCTCGTCATTAACCATCCAATGAATCCAGCGCAATTGTCTTGCTTTCTCAACGTATCACTTTTGCATTTTAGTTGTTACAAACTCTTATCTCCTTTGATCCTCTGAGCACTCCATCTTCATCCTTTGTGCACTCCATCTTCTACTTGCACATACATGTGCTTAATCACATCTTATTCGCTCTTCATATTCTTTTTCACATTCCTAATTACTGCATATATATATATGAATAAAAAACCCAAATCACACTGCTCCTTGCTGCCTGCAATTTCAAACAATTTCTGCTATTTCGTGAATGTGCTCTGCCACTCCATCGTGAATGTACTCAGTGATCACCTACAATTACATAGAAGAAGAATAACCCTAGATCGCACACAAATATTAAAATATCAAGCTCATCAAAATCATTTTTACTCAACAAATAACAATTTATTTATACAAATAGTTGTTCTTTGAAGTGGACCCAGCTAGTCTACTTATATTCCATCATGTTGGCTTGAACAATTGAGAAATAAATCGAATGTAACCAAGAAAATATTCTTTGAAAAAATAATGGGATTAACATTGCTTGAGGGAGAATTGACTTGTTCATGTGTGGGCCGAGTTAGCTCAAAAGTCGTTGCAACTGCTCTCAAGCCTTGGCGTTGATTGGACCTTTGAACAAAGGATACCACTCCAACGGTGACAATTGGGTGGGATCAAAAGGATGACAAAAACATGTAATTCCCATGGCACACGATACCCATGTGCCAAATTTCCAATAGCCAATGCGCAACCATGCTAATACATGAAGAAGGCTAGTTATTACAGGTTTCTCAGAAACTGGTAATTGTGGGTTTTTATAACTTTGCAACTACAATACCAAACCAGAACCCTTTCATTACAAGACTTTGTCACCATGGAAATCTAACACAATGCCCTTCTTCCATGGAGACCATCGCTGCAAGCATATTCTCTTTTATTCATTGGGGTGTTGAACCTTGTATGCTCAAACCTTGGCTAGACACTGTCATATAATCATAAGTCGTACCTTCATGCTTGTTAGTGTCATATCCTCTCTTCTACTGGTCATTAACAACTTGCTTAATTATAAATTCCATCCTCACTAATTCAACCCGCAAACAAAAGTGCCATTACAAGATGTGAAGATACCATTGTTGTCATCAATGACATTGTCAAATAATCAGTTAAACAAACTCCCCATGCAATGTTGACATTAATGACACAAACTATCAAACAATATCCCCCTTGTCATTGATGGAAACCACTAAGTAAAACATCTCTCACTCCCCCTGTGGGTATGTTGGCAACGTGATTTAGTCATGGATCATTGTTCATTCTCTTTCTTCATTCTCTCCCCCATGTGTCACTCCATTACACAGTTCTATCTGACTGATGTTTTACTGCACTCTCTCCTCCTTTAACAACAATGACAATGGGGTGCCTTTGAGATACTGATAAGGAACTCTTCCCCTATTAATTGTCCTGAACTTATGGAAGGGTCCTTTAGTGATCATAAGATCCTCTATCCTGTCTAAAAATGCTCCCTTATCAAAGATGGTGTTTCCCTTGTAGTTGGTACACTATTGGTCCTGCTAAAAACCTTTTTGGAAAGCTTATGAATACACTATGTTTGCACTGACTCCTCCTTGGACTATACTAAATCCCCCTGAGATAGGGCTTCTCAGTCTTGATCTTCATATATTTTCATTTTCCTGCTACAACAATTGCCAACACCTTTGTCCTTGTTCAGAAACTCCTACGATGAAGCTTGTGTAATTTAGAAGAGTAAGGACATGTCCCTCGTTCCTAGACCAATTTGACAACTTGATATGGAAAGCATTCATTGTTACTCAAACTTGTGTCGCTCGTTTTCCCATATTTCCATTTGGTACTCTTTGTTCATCATTTTGGGACACTTTGTCATCCTTAGGTTGAAAATCCTCAACACTTCTATTTGCTCACTATATCCTTCTTAGGTTGACCTGGGTTCTGCGTAGTTAGAGACCAAACAAAACCCCTTTTCACCGACCCTTTCGGAAACAACCTGCGAGCAGGCTGAGATCTCACCTGAGGCGAAGTTATGGGGTGGCTACAGAAGCAGGTTTTTGCAACCATGGTGATGCACAGATATGAAATCAGTCCTTGGAGCGAAGTCACACCTACTTCGCATATATTTAGGATACAACTGTGCACATATGGGACTACGCACTTCATAGTTACCACAATACAGACTTCGTTGATTTAGTGTTATCTATGCAACTACACATTCATCACATTCATCGACACTTGGATATTCAGTTATGTGTGTTCACCACTTAGCATATTATCCTCATCAACATACATGTGAAAATACATATAAAAGCATGAACATACATAAACATGAAACAATCTCACAAATGAGAATACCAACAACAAAGGAAATACCAAAATGGGTATGAGTCAAGTATAAGAGACTACCAAGAAGCTAACAATACAGGGTGGCATCTACTTCGGGTGAAATGCAAGTGGCAGAAAGTTTGACTCAAGACTAGAAGGGAGATGAGGTTGGTTTACAATCTTCCATGTGAAAATGACGAAGAAGGTCACATGCATACTTAGATTGAGAAATAAATATTCCTTCTTTGGTTTGCAAGACGTGGAGGCCAATAAAATAATGCAAATGTCCTAAGCTTGTCATGTCAAATTTCTTCTTAAGACTGGATTTCACATGGGTTAAAAGTTTTTGGTCAATAGCAATAAGAATAATGTCATCAACATAAAGAATAAGGGTGATGAGATGGTTTTATAATTCCTTGGTATAGACTTTGGGGTCAAATGGCATCTAGAAAAACTCATGTCAAGGAGAAAACTATCCATTTTAGCATATCAGGCTCGAGGAGCTTCCTTAAGGCCAAACGGGGATTTCCTAAGGAGACAGATAAGGCTAGAGTCATTCTGAACAAAACCAAGAGGTTGTTCTATGTAAATTTCTTCCTACAAATCCCCATGCAAGAAGGCGGACTTTACATCCATTTGATGGACCTCCCATTTATGTAAGCCTGCAAGGGAAAGAACAAGGAGGATGGAGTTCATTTTGGCGACAAGGGAAAAGATTTCATTATAGCCAATTCATTAAACTTGGGAAAATCCTTTAGCAACTAACCTTGCCTTCAATCTTTCAACTCTTCCATTTGATGCATACGTAGTTCTGTAGACCCATTTACATCTCACAAGTTTTCTTCCTTTCGGAAGAGTTACAAGATCCCAAGTATCGTTCTCCATTAAGGAGATACGTCCTAATCTGGATTCCCTAAAGCTTCTGCAAATGTCTCTAGATCATGATTCTCTGAAACTTGAGCCAAAAGAGAAGTGGCTCGCTGGAAATGAGAACATGTTTAGTGCCGATCTATGGGATCATTGACAAGATCACCATCTACTTCACATGTTGAATAGACCCATAGAGGAAGCAGTTTTGCTAGTGCAATCGAAGGAAAATGAGTGGATTTTCATCCTCATTATCATCTTCAAAAGCCAGAGTAGGAACACCATCAAGGAAGTTGGGAGTAGAAGATGACACAAGCATCGAAGATGTCTCATAGGCCACAAATGGCACAAACATTGAACTAGGCTCACAGGCTGAGATATGTTCATCAATTTAACATCTCTTCTAATGATTATATAATGGGAATGTGGCTGAAGAAGTCTATAACCTTTTGCATCTCTAAAATATCCAATAAATATGAAGTTTTCACTTTTATGTTGCAATGTTTTCCATTTTTCATCTGGAATATGAGCCCATGCTTCACTACCAAACACCTGGAGGTGGTGGACATCTGGTTTAATTTTACTCCATGCTTCCTTTAGTGTGATACTTTTTAAAGCTTTAGTGGGGGTGCTATTAACTATGTAATTTGCACAATTTATGGCTTCATCCCAAAATTGAAGACTTAGTCCCTTAGCTTGGAGCATACAATCAACCATTTCTTTTAAAGTATGATTCTTTCACTCAGTTACACCATTTTGTTGTGGTGTATATGAAACAATGTGTTGTTGTTGGATGCCCTGTGCAGTGCAGAAAGTAGTGAACTTGTTGTTAACATATTATCCGCCATTATCAGATCTTAACTTAAGAATTTGATGACCAGATTGTTTCTCAACAAGGGCCTTGTAGGCCAAGAACATGTCAAATACTTCTTCTTGAGTTTTAGGAAATAACCCAAGTGTGTCTGGAGTAATCATCAATGAAAGTTACGTAATATTTGAAAATAGAAAAGGAAGAAAATGGAAGAGAACCACACAAGTCACTATGCACAAGCTGGAAGGGGGCAAGGCGTGCTATGAGGTACGCTTGTCAAAACTATCTCGATGATGTTTTTCGAGTACACAAACTGAACAAACACCATCCTTGCAAGATACCATCAGAATACCTATCACCATATTTTATTTACATATTTGTTGCAATGAGCGATAGTTTAAGTGACCAAATAACTCATGTCAAAGTTTGCTCAAGTCAGCACTATGAGCAACAAAAAATGAGGGAAACTGTGATGACTCAAAGTTGTTAAATTTGTACAACTTGGTAATATCATCAATAATTCCAATGGCTAGGACATGCTTAGGATCTTTGAAATCCTTGATTACAACTTGGTGAGGTGTAAACGTTACAATCTTAGCTTCACTAGAATGATTAATTTGATATTTTGACAACAATTTGCAGTAAATTCTTGGAACACATAGTACATCATTGAACTAATCACCATCTATCTAAACTGTTCCATATCATATAACATTAAGAGACCTATCATCACCAACAAATATTTGTTTGGAGTTACATTCATTCATAGTAGAAAATATGGCTTTATCCTTAGCCATATGGTAAGATGCTCCATAATCAATAAGCCATCATTAGAAGAAGAGGAAGGAGATGCATTGAAAGAAAACCAGAAGCACAAAATTAATGTCCATGAGTTGTAGAGTCAGAAGACAAATTAAGGTTGATATTGTGCTTCTTCATTGTTGCTTCCAAGGTTGCCATCTTCTTGAAGCATTTAGATTCCATATGACCATCTATCCCAAAATTTGCAATGACTCTTAGTTTTCTTATCTTTTGATTTGGTTCCTTTGTCATCTTTGGATGGATGAGTTGGTTGAGAGGGTTTGGGACCCTTATTTTGCTTATTATTGCAAGTATGTTGTTTCTTGGGATGCTTGGACTTATCCTTCTATTGTGGCACAAAGACTTTTCTAGATGTATCGGCATTTCTTATTACTCCAAGAAGTATGAGCTTGTATTGCTCTCTAATCAAGGAATCATAAAAGGATCCAATAGTGGGTTCTCTATAGTTAGTCCCCAAATATCCTTTCATGGATTAAAGTTTAGATACAAAAATAGAATAGGCAGGACCAAGCTTGGAAAGAATATGAAAAATACAATGCTTATCTTGTCTTTTTATGTTGCATTCTTCAACTAAGAGTCTAAGGGTTTTATACTTAGATAGATAGTCTTGGATACAATAAAAGTCACTTGGATTTAAGGAAATCAACTAATTTTCCAATTTGTGACCTCAAATCTCGTTGTGTTTACCAAACACCATTTTTAACTTTTTTCCGAGCAACAATGGGTCCATCAATGCCTGATAGGTGGAATCATAAATCAGTAGAAATTGACATTTTGATTAATCCATGATCCTCGTCACTTTTATTGGCCCATTTTATTTTCTTATCATCATTAGGGGGTTTAGTTTATTTCCCCAAGGTAATTCTGTAAAGACCCCTACTTCGTAGGACATCCTCCAGATGGGCTTTCCATGAGAAGTAGTTGGAACTAATAAACAAAATATTACATGGAGTGGCCAACTATAATATGCGTGCAGGATGAAAAAATAGAAATTGATGGTTTGGAAGATCTTGTTAAAAATAGATGGTTTTAAAAAAATGATACTAAAAACAGACTCTGGATGAAGAAGTTATGTTTGTTTGAAAAATGGTTGAAGGTGACTTCAAACGGACATGTGGTAGGGAGAAGATTGACCCATGTGGCAAAAAAAAGACCCCCATATTTTCAAACTTAATTTTTTAAACTCACTTTATAATAATGTTGTTTTATATGACCCACTTTTATAAAATAAGTGGAGTTCACTTTTACAATAATGTTACTTTAAATATTGCATGCAAAAACTAAAAGACTTTACACTTTAAGTGACTCACTTTTATAAAACAAGTGAGATGCATTCTTACAATAAAGTAACTTAAAAATAGAAGTTACATGCACTTTTTATAAAAATAACAAACAAAGAGAAGACTCGAACCCAATACCTCTTATTTAATAAAACAATTTTTAGACATGTGAGCTAATATTAAAAGATATGTAAAAGTTGGAAAGGAGGAAGGGGTGGTTTCTTTTTTACTCTTCCGCCTTGAAGTGCATGCTTAGCCCAAAATTCTTGTTTTGTTTTTGGCTCGCAAACACTTTACAAAAAACAAAACAAAAAAATCCAAAACCAATATGCCTCGAATTTGGGGTTAGTCCTTGTTTTGCTTTCATGGAAAATGTATATTTTCTCACTGTTTATGGTTTACCGAGTTTTCACAAAGTGCACAACAAAGAGCATGCACAGTAAAGAAAACCCTTCCCACTATGTTTCTGATTTTTCAAGTTCGCACAAAGCACATGGCAAAGAGCATACGCATAATGAAAAAGGTAACAAACCGAATCTAAAATAAAAACTAGGCTAAAACTGAAAGAACGTGAGAAAAAAACTGCGAAATTGTAACAATATACCTCCGGATCTGGTAAAATGCCAGTATCTTGGACAAATAGAAAGCATTTGCAACAAGAAACAATGCTATGGAATGGAATATTGTAGGGTAGATGTTTCTCAATCTCAGAGGCTGGTTGCAATAGGAAGGCGATTTGAAATTGAGCAGGTCGTGAGAAACCGATCTAGAGCACTCGAGGCACGATTCTCTGAGGAGTAAGACTGATCAGGCTCAGTGTAGGATGTGAGAAACCTTCTCAGCCTAGATCTGTGCGTTGGGGTGTTTTTCAACCTCAAGTGCTGACCTGCGCCTCCCATGGCATCCGATGAGGGAGGCTCGGTGTCTCCCTTCTCTCCGTCTGAAATGGAATCCTTTGCCTGAATGGTTTCCTCGCGAAGCAAGAAGGATGCAGGGGGAGCGCCACCGAAGTTCGTCAAAAGGTTGGAAGACATCCCAGTGGTGGCCCTTCCGTCGGAAGACACCATTAGGGTCACACTATCTCTTGCAGAACGAGCCCTTATTGGCAAGTGTACTGTTATGTGGCCTTCCCCAAAAACCATCGAAAAATGGATTCAAAGAAATTGGAGACCGATGATATCTCAGAATGTGGCTTCCTATTCAGTGGGAAGAGGATATTTTTTGTTTTAATTTGAATATAAAATAGACCGAGATCTAATCTTTAGGAACGACCCATATTTCATGGGGCCGCAAGGTCTTTATTTGAATCGATGGAGTCCAGATTTCGACCCTGCAGCAGACATCCCGAAAGCTGTCCCTGTTTAGGTCTGTCTGCCAAGCCTACCAATGAATTGCTGGAATATTGAATCCCTGAAGTCAATAGGCAATGCCCTAGGTCGGTTTATAGACATGGCAAGCTCTAAGGACCAGTATGCATGTGCATGTATCTGTGTGGAGGTAGATCTGGAAGCCGGCCTTCCAGAAGCGTTCAAGCTCACTGTAGGAACTTGGTCTCATTTTCAAAAACTGGTTTATGAGCAACTACCTTTCAAATGCAGAGGATGTCATGAATACGACCAATTCCATAGGAATTGCCCTCAGAACTAGGAAGTCCACCCATAAAAGGAAAATAATGAAGGTTGGAAATCAACAAAGAAGCCCAAAGCAAATCCCAAAGGAGAGCAAGGGCCAATAAAAGAGGTAAAAAAACCCACTCCTGCCAAACCCACCCAAGTCTCTTCCCCAAAAAAATCAACTGACATAAACAATTTTGGTCTTCTCGAGAACATTGAGGAGAATGACAGAAAAGAGGCTACAGAGGTAGAATCTGCGACTACCCCTGTCTCCCAACCAAATACAATAGTGGAAGACACAGAAGAAACCAAAAACTAGGAGAAATCCGTTGAACAATCTGAAATCGAAGAGTACGATGAAGAAGAAGGGGAAATAGAGAAGACCATGTCTGACAGAAATAAATCCACACACGGAAGGAAATTGACAAAAGAGCAGAGGGAGCAAGATACCTACAAGGATAAGCTACAAGGATCCCAACAAACGCTAGAAAGGCTCCTCCGGAACCCAATAAATGCTAGGCAACAAGGGAAACCCCACAAAGGGATCCCTCCCAACAAAGCCAAGTAATGAAGATCCTCTCTTGGAATTGTAGGGGACTGGATAGCGGAAATAAAGAATACGCTATGAAAGATTTGATTAGAATTTCCAAGCCCGATCTTCTACTAATTCAGGAAACAAAGATGGAGGAAAGGACATTCCTTCACACAAGTTTGACTTTTTGGAAAAAATGTGGAGGCATCACAGTCATTTCTAGAGGAGCCTCTGGGGGATTAGGCACCTTATGGGTTATGGGATAGTACTAAGTTCGAGTTAGTCGAAAATAATTCCTGCACTCATTGGATCTTCACTCGACTGCTTCAAAAAGTTACAGGAGTTCATATATGTCTCTTCAATATCTATGTTCCTGCCCTGTTGTCTAAAAAAAAATAATGTTGGAATCTCCTCCGGGAAATAAGAAACGATATTAGGCTATAAAATATTATCTTAGCAGGAGATCTTAATGGCATTTTGAACCAATCTGAAAAAAGAGGAGGCTCATTGGTTAGAGATCCCATTCGTGAGCAGGTTGATGAGCTCATATTAGATTGGGACCTGACAGATATTTTTCTCTCCAAAGGAAATTTCACGTGGACCAATAAGCGTGTTGGCCCTGGGCATATCGTAGCAAGATTAGACCTATTCCTAGTCCAGGACTCTCTTCTCTTATTAGGATTGAACCCCTCTTTTAAAATCTTATATTTCGAAGGATCGTACCATAAACCAATCCTCCTTGATCTAAAGAAAGAATCGAATTTGGGTCTTATCCCCTTTTGTTTCATTCCACTTTGGACTTCCCAAAAGGATTTCTTGGAGGTTTTCAAAAAAGCGTGGTCAGTCCCGGTCTTTGGGTTTGCCTTCTTTGTTTGGGAAGAGTTAAAAGGATCTCAAGATTTGGGATAAATCCTTATTCTCCCCCTCTCAACTCAGACTGGAAGCCCAAAAAAAGCTAGAAGATCATCAACAAATTATGGAATCAAATCCAGTCACTAAGGCTCTCCTAGACAGAGAAGTAGACTTACACCAAACCTAGCACTCAGCTTGTCGGCAAGGAGAAGAATTTTGGAGACAAAAGTCTAGAAGTATTTGGCTGCAAGCTGGAGATCGAAACACAACCTACTTTCACAAGCAAGATGAAGCCATAAAGCATTTCAAAGAAGTTCGAGAGATTCAAGATCAAGGCCAAGCGATCACCGATTTTGATAAAATTAAAGAAGAGGAAACCCGACACTTCAGCGCCATCTACACTGAGGATTTCAAAGATCACCCCCCTGACACACAAGTCATTCTGGACTTAGTCCCAAACATGATCAAAAGAAAGGATAACTTGAAACTCAACAAACCTATAACCATTGAAGAATTAAAGGCTGCAGTGGAGGATATGGAGGAGGACAAAGCTCTAGGTCCTGATGGTTTCACCACAAGGTTTATCAAAGCTTGTTGGGATATTGTTTACAAATACCTTCAGAAAATGGTGTCGAAATCTCAAAACTGTGATAAGATTGGGGGAAGCACCAACTCAATGTTCCTAGCTCTAATCCCAAAGGAAAAAGATGCTACCTCTTTTGATATATTTCTCCCTATCTCATTTTGCAATATTGGTTATAAGATCATCACCAAAATAATGGCCAAGCAACTAAAAGACACCCTCCACAATCTCATTCCAGAAAATCAAGGAGGCTTCATTAAAGGAAGGAAAATTTGGGACAACATCATTTTGGTTCAGGGGGCAATCCACTCAAGCACAAGAAATCGAGATCAAGGTATGGTGGTGAAAATTGATCTAGTGAACGCTTTTGATAGAGTATGACACTCCTTCCTTTTCCAGGTAATGAGACGTTATAGATTTGATCCTACCTTCCTCCGCTGGGTTAAAGCTTATATCAGTGAACCTTGGATAGCCCCTATTATCAACGGTATAGTGGCCTCCTTTGTTAAAGCCTCTAGAGGACTACGCTAGGGATGTCCTCTTTCCCTTCTGCTCTATGCGATCCAAGCAACGATGCTCAACTTTCAATTGGAACGAGCTAGGCAAGATCAAGATCTAATTGGTATTAGAATGGCCCGTGGGATCAAGGACATCAATCATGCGCAGTTTGTTGATGACACTATCCTCCTAGGAGGCGCCATCCCAATCACTGCCAAAAGGTTTAAATATGAACTAGACTCCTACTGCAAAGCATCAAGAAGTAAATTAAATCTGAGGAAAAGTAAGGTTTACAGTTGGAATATCAATCCGAGAGAAATGTCTGAAATTTCTCGAATACTCAGGATTGAGGGTGTCACCCAGTGGGATTCATGCAAATATCTAGGCGCCCCTATTTTTAGAGCCTCTCAAAAAGCAGCAGACTGGAGTCCATTGGTGGAAAAAATCAAAAAGAAAATTCTATCTTGGGGAGCATTCTGGCTCAACTTGGTAGAGAAAGTGACGTTAATCAAAGCTCCATCCTGTTAGCACCGGCCAAAATTCTCTCCTTAATCGACAGCCTTCTTTGAAATTTTCTTTGGCAAGGAGGGAAAAGCAACGAGGGGAAAAAAATCACACTTGTAATCTGGAAAAAGATCAAAAAGCCTATCAAGGAGGGGGGGTTGCAGATCTGTGATCTTAAATTCCAGAACTTGGCATTGGGAACCAAAATTCTCTAGAACTTGATAGATAATATGACCTCCTAGAGAAGCCAGGTTCTCAGGAGAAAATACTTTCCAGGCACTCGAATGCACTGCTTGGACAATGATGCTAGTGTCAGAAAAGGCTCACCTATCTTTACTCTCTGTCAAAAAGTGCTCCCTCTGTTTAGAACATACTTGACCTAGATCCCAGGTAATGGAAAGCAAATCAACATCTGGAAGGATTCCATTATGGGAAATCCTCCCCTAGCCTTTGCTCCCGGAATTTGAAACTTTGGAGCATGGATGCAATCTCAAGGCCTCAAAACCTTATGGGCTATCTCGAGATGGAACACTAAACCACCTTTCACTTGGGAAAACTGGAATATCCTTGATTTCCCTCCCCACTTGGCAGATGAAAAAAGCTCAATTCCTCTCCTCTCTACAAGGTTTAGAGCCCATTGCAAAATCTACAAAAGACAAAAGAGGATGGGGTACCAATTCATGTTCTTACACCTCTGCTCAAGGGTACAACAGCTTCTCTGCAATCCCGAATGTCCCAGAAAATCCCGTTGTTTGGAATCGAATATGGAACTACAGAAGTCTACCCAAAGTGGATATGTTCATGTGGACTCTAGCTCATGGAAGCATCCTCATCGGTGACAATTTGGAAAAAAGAGGGTTTGTCGGCCCCTTCCATTGTCCACTATGTCGAGAGAGCAAAGAAACCATTTCAAATTTATTCCTAAAATGCCCCTTTTGCTTTGTAAGTTTGGGATTCGCTGATAGCACCCTGGTTTGGCATTGTAACACTACCAGACAGTATCCCGATGCTTCTCAGCACTTGGGATCAAATTAACCCGGGATCTCTGTCACATAAGGCTAGTTTCAAACACTGTTGGTTAACTCTGCCAAAATTTATAGTTTGGGAGATCTGGCTGGAGCGGAACAAAAGAATTTTTAGAGAAACTGATCACACTCCAACACAAGTGGCATCCAAACTTCAGGCCCTTATTGGGGATTGTCTTCAGGTGCATCCACTTCTTAATAACAAGCTCCCTCTTCGATCATAAGAAAGTTTGGTTATCATCATTCAAAGTTCTAGCTACTAGCAATGCTCCTACAATCCGGCAGCATGAAGTCTGGGAGATAAGGCTTGATCAATTTCAGTTTGACAATTGGAGAAAGGAAAGGAAAATTTACAAGTTGTTTTTTGATGGAGCTTCGAAAGGGAATCCTGTGGCTGCAGGAGGGGGAGGGGTTATCTACAATCCCGAGGAAAATACTGAAATAAATTACTCCTGGAACATTGGAATTGAAACAAATAATATGGCAGAAGCCCATGGCTTGTGGCAAGGAATGAAACAACTGAAATGTCTTGACGTGGATGAAGCTCTGGTTTTCGGAGATTCTCGATTGATAATTCAAGCAAAGAATCAAACCTATCTCTCGCTCTTTCCAAAATCTTAAATTCTTTCATATTTTGCGCGAACTGAACTCTAAGGCAGATCTAGCCAACAGTGAGGCAATCCATCTGAACACAAATGAGATATCTATTAATCACGGCGCACAAGGGGTCCATCTCCACTAAATTGGGGGATCATTCGAAGGATCGCATGTATGAAAATATTATTATCTGGAGCCTGCAGCATAGGACAGATGGTAAGCTACGGATCCTACAATGCACTTGTAGATCGACGCCATCCAGGCAGATTATCTCCACCACTCTATTGGAGGATAGACGAGTTGTCTTAAACATTCCAAGTGTGAGGTTAAGGCGCTTAAATAAGCAAGCAGTCATTGGCAACTTCTACAGATGGCTCATTCTCTGGGTAAACCGTGAAGACAGTCCCTTTGTCAGTGAGCTGGCGTTACTTGATGGTGGTGCTGGTTTGGAAAGGGACTTGTTGATTCTAGTTATTTGAATATGATATTTCTGTTTGCTTCAAATTCGAAACTGATTGGCAATTATATAAGCCAGAATTTTGTATCTGTTCCATTGATCCAATCACTGTTTTCTTAATATAATTCCATAATCGTTTTTGTCTAAAAAACCAATGTTATGGAATGGATGCAATGGAACACTTCTCATAGCCTATAAATACCTAGAAATATCATAATTAGAAATCATTTGACGACCTCGGCAACACTAATTCAAGATCTAGATCACCAACAGAAGCGAAACTTCATAAGAGATCTTATACCATGTTCGACTACACATGATATTTCCAAGAGACTGAACACCTTGAACAACCGCTCACACAAACATATCAAAATAACACACCAATGCTTTTACGTGGTTTAAACCCTCAAAGAGATAAACACTCCACAACCCCATCCAAATAGATACTCGAGGTAATATTATTATGCAAAAGAGAAAACAAATGTTACAAATGAGCTTCTTGTAATTGATCAATGAGAAAATGACCCTCCATGCTCTTTAAATAGAGATCATGGACCAATCGAGTGCTAAGCCACATATCAATGGTCATTAAGATTGAGGAGAAGATGAACCGTTGGATCACTCTATGTTAATAACATAGTGTGATCATCATATTACAAATGTACACATGCATACTAAATAAACACACTTTACCTAACAGATACATTATAACAAGTTGATATTAACTAACTCCTAAGTGTCTAAATATCATAACAAAAAGTATGGTTCTTATAGTGTTACTTTTAACAGCTGGAGCAACAGTTTTCAGTATAGTCTATACCTTCTTGTTGATAAAACACTTATGTTACTAACTGGGCTTTATGTTTTTTAATCTGTCATTTTGCAATAAACTTTGTTTTATCTATCGACTTACATCCAACTAATTTTTTTCCAAGAGGAAGGGGAACAAGAGTCTAATTCTTATTATTCATTAACAAGTTATACTTAGCAGTCATGGCTTTCTTCCATTAAAGTTTATATTTAGCTTGAGCATAGGTAGAGAGATTATCTGTGGTCAATACTTTAGTCATAAAACAAAATCAGATATAGTTTGACGAGTATTGAAAGGAATACCAATCTCAGAACCTCTAGATTCGGGAGTTTTCCGAGCCGAGACAAGAAGAGGAGTAGTGTTAGGAACCACACTAGTATCTTCAAAACATTCAAGTGGATCACTTGAAGAAGAAGAAGGTGAACTATGATTAAGGGTAGGCAGAAAAGTAGAGGAAGGGTTAATAGATATAGGAGTAACATAAGATGAAGGCAAGTTCAAGTTAATATGAAGTTCGGCAGACTCAAGAGGAGGAGAGACTTCATTAAATTGAACATCTCACTATATGATAACACCTTGGGTAGATGGATTAAACAACCTATATGCTTTGGAATCCTCACGATAATCAATGAAAATACATTTTATGAGACTTGGGCACCAAATTTTTTCACTTTTCATCCAAAATATGTGCCCAACATTCATTGCCAAATATATTAAAGTTACTAATATCATGTTTTCTTCCATTCCATTTTTCTTCAGGAGTAACCTACAAAACTGCTTTGGTAGGGACTCTATTCAAGATATAGTTAGCACATCAAATAGCTTCAACCCAAAAACGTTTATATATTCCTTTAGAATAAAACATACATCTAGCCATTTCAACCAAAGTCCTATTTTTCCTTTCATCTACCTTGTTTTGTTCAGGTGTATAAGGAACACTCTTTTGATGTTGAATTCCATGTTTAGATAAATATGCATTAAATTCCCTTGAATCTCCCCCATTATCATTTTTCAAAGTCCTAGTACTTTTATCAGATTCATTTTCAATCATGGATTTAAATTCTTGAAATATACCAAAGATTTCACTTTTATGTTTCAAAAAATAAACCCAAGATTTATGACTAAGGTCATTAATAAAAGTAAGAGAATAGATTGCACGAGACAAAGAGGGAGTTTCAAGAGGACCACAAATATCACTATGAATGCGTTGCAATGGTTCCTTATCAGGGCAAGCTTTATCTTTATTAAATATTTCCTAATGATGTTTACTAAGCACACAACCTTCACAAACACCTTTAGTGGAAGAAATCGACAGTAAGCCAAGTACCATTTTAGGCATCATTTGCATTTTTCCATAATTCAAGTGACCTAATATTTCATGCCATCATTTTCTTTGTTTATCAACATGAGCAACATAGGAATACAAATCTTGATTTTTGTCTGAATTAAAACCAATAAACTTATATAATCCAACAGTATGATCAAGAAGACCATAAGACACAATTTTGAAGTTATGCTTAATATCTTTTAACACATATTTATTAGGCCAAGCTTCAAATTTATAACCTTTTCGACAAGCACGATAAATGGAAATCAAATTGATGGGCATGCCTTGAATATAAAAAAAATATATTCCAATGTACCATTAGGAACTTTAACATTACTAGATCCTACTACTGAAATATATTTATCATCACTAATAGATACTTTACGTGATGTGTGCATTTTAGTGACATAAATAAAGAAGTTGTATCGGTCATTTGATTATAAGCACCATAATCCAATCCATTCCACATTATAAGAATATTTACTAGGGTGAACATAATAGGCACACAGGGCTACCTGTTGTTCTTCAAAAAACTTATTCTTGGCTTTAGCAAGTTCATGTGTCTGTTTAAAGCAAATATTTCCAGGGTGGTTGGTTTTCCCACCATACTTACAAGGATTATACACTTTCTTTTTATTAGATACCATGTTAGAAGCATCATCGTTAGAAGAGTGAGGGGATGATCTTTGAATATGTGATTCGAGGTTTTTATTAAAAAATATATCAGGATTATTTTTACTATGTGCCATTAGAGCTTTACTATTAGATTATTGACCATAAGCAATTAATATCTTGCTCGCATATCAAACCTTTACAAAAATCTTCAAAAGTGGGTTTCATAGTGCCTTTAGACATTTCAATGGTTATATTCCTAGTTTGGATGAACATATCAAAAAATGAAGGTAACTTTTGTTCTGCAAGAATAATAATAATAGCATTATCATTTTTCTTCTAATCTTTACCCCAATTATTTAACTTTTTCATTATAGGTTTTAATTCCAGCAAGAAAAGACTATTCTATCAAAACCTTTAGGGTTTAACTCACGAATTCTTTTTTCAAGATAGTAAGTAGAAACATCATCACTTTTATCAAATAAAGAAGATAGGGTTTTCCACACCTCAATTAGGTTATTCTTAGCCTCAATATGTACCTGTAAACTATCCAAAACAACTTTTCTAAGAATCCTTTTGCTTGATCACATCGATCTTCCCAGATATCTTGGTCTTTAGCATCGGTTGGTTTCATTTGATCACCCTTAACTAAGCGCCATAGATTGTTACTCTTGAGAATGTCAATCATCTTTCTCTTCCAAGAGAGATAGTTAGTATCAATTAATTCAGGAACATAAGCTACTTCATAACTCATAATGGTGAATCAAGAAACTAAACCTTAATGCAACAAGACAAAAGCTAAAATATAAAAGAAAAGTGAATAAAACCATAAATTTCTCACCAAAATCAAAGCCTAGCAACAACTAACTGACAAATTTGTACATAAACAACGAACAAAAAATCGGTTTCAATGAAAATTTTGCTCAAAATAGGGCCCGCACGCTTTTTCTAGAGCATAGGGGTGTGTGTAAGTGCTTTTACTTAAGGAAAGGTAAGTGTCTATGCGCTTCCTCATACCAAAAGGTGCGTGTTTGCCCTAAATTGCGTGAAATTGTCCGAAAACCGAAAGTTGTAAAACCAATCACCGTCCCGTGCAGAAACCCGTGACAAAACAAAACCAGAGCCGAACAAACAACAAATCTATTGCAAGAAAGATAAATCCTTGATAACAAGTTAGTATTCAAGGGATTTTAACTTATATCTACATAAAAAATCAAGAAAAACTTGAAAAAATTCTAAAACAATTATGAAAATGAAATGGTGGGGGGTTAAGGTTTGAAGAAAAAATTCTCAAACATATAGCAAATGCTTCGATATAAAAAATAACCACAAGGGTTTGATAGATGTAATGGAAAATCTACTAGATATGGAGAACCCCAACAAAATTGAAGAACTGTTGCTTGTAAAAAAAAATTCAAAAATTTACTGAAGAAGGTAGAACATAGTAACTAGCTTTGATACCATGTTAGAATGTTGAGAATATGCATGAACATACAACAATATGTTTGCTAACATGCAAATCAATAGCCAAAATCTACTAGTCTAGCCTTCTATTCATACACGCAACAATAATCAAAGTAATAAACTAGAGACAAGAGAAAATAAATGATACACCAAATATACGTGGTAAAACCCAAATGGGGAAACATCCATGAGAAAGTATTGTCTTCTTATTTTTCAAAAATATCCAATCTTACACTTGAGATCCACTCCACATATGCTTCGCAACTTTACAATATAATTCACAATATATGCTCAAATGCTCTTCTTCACCTCTATTATATAGTTAGAGGTATGGAAGAATAACATCCCAAAATACATGTGGGATAAATGATTTTCCACCTCATTATATAATGAATAGTAATAGGAAAATATTTCTCTATGATGCATGTGGGATAAATCATTTAAGATAGAGACATTTATGCCTTTCTTTGCTAGATAAGGCATCATAATATCTTACGACATCACGCTAGACATCATTACACATGTAATATTAATATTGTACATTCCAACAAGAAACCCATCATTATCATAGTTGTTCATGTCCAATGCAATTACGTTCTTGAGCTACAAAATACAAGCCCTAGCTACATTGAGGACCACACTTAGTGAAAGAATGCAAAAACAAAAGAATTCTTATTTGTTGAATAAAAAAGTGTTCAAATTGTGTTCCTCGCTTACAAAAGCTCCTTACCAATGATCGAACTCAACATTATCAATACCTCGTTGTGCTTACTTGCATTATATCTTTGCTCCCACTCTTATGGTCTCTTTGCACACTCGTGAAACAAGATTCGATGATTGGTAAGCTAACCTCATCTCTTGGAGCAACTCAAAAGAATGAATGGAAGAAGAAGCTTTGGGCACCTTCAAGCCTTCATACAGTTGTGAAGCGATTTCACGATTGAAATGTGCAATAATTATCTCTAAAATTCTAATAAAGCAAACTTACTCATAGTATTATTATGCAGGTTGGGACAATCCACGTGAAAAAGGGGAGATGACATATAATGACGACATTGATAACCTCAACCAAGTGATACCCAAAACTAAGTCAATGCAAGGTGTGAGAGTCCATCAATGGCATACATCAAAGATAAGCCTTGGCATTGTAGTGGAAGGACCTTGATTAATCAATGCCACTCAATCTCTCTGTTGTCCCCTAATATGTGTAATAACTTTGTAGTCTCAATTTTGCAACATATCCACTATAACACCGGTATCACCATATCAATGGAAAACTCCATTTTTTTGAATTTTTGTTTATTTTCTATTTCTGATTTAAAAAAAAGACACCAAACACATTGAACACTAAAAGCTTTGTTGAACACTAAAAACTCTAAAATAATCGATTCAATACCATTCATCCCATATAAAACTAAAAATATCCAATTAAAATGTTTTAATCAAAAACCTCTCGTGGAGATGAACCTGCTTTAAGGTTCCCGTTGAGAAACAAAATTCATTCCTCTTTCTTATATTTACTAACTCTTGAAAACTGAACAACTAAAACTCTTTTAAAAAAACCCTAATAAACCACTTATTCCAAACATTGAGGCGTTTTGTACTATTTTAACTAAAAAATAGCTCTCCAACCCCCTTAATTTAATAAAAAGAAGTGTGCTTGGAAAGTGTTTTGGACAGACGACCTTCCTTTTCCTTTGGAAATACTTATTCAACTATCCCCCTAGGTATTCATGTATGCCACCGTATTTCGGAATGCCATAAGTGTGAGAGCTTTTTCAGGAACGGAAAGAACCAACCCCAGAGAAGATACAAATCTAATCTTTGAAGTCTGAAAGCTAGCGAGGGCATACAATTCTTCATTCCAAGGTAAACCATGTATTTACTTGCCGATAGATTAAAAACCCTCATATTCCGAAGCCTAAGGTTTTTAAATTTTAATTTGCAGGGCGCTTGATGCGTTCCTTGAATGAAGGTTTTCTTTTGAAAAAATCAGAACTTTAGTTTTTCTTCATGTTTAGTGTTGATCCGCTCCTTTTGTTTTAGTTTTTAGGTTTAAGCTGTTTAGTATTCGTTACTTTTCTACACAGTATACGGAGTGAACCCCTAAGCTACGTCAGTCAACACTTTAGTTGCCATGTACTAACGACACAGGAGATGCCATAGCATGAAAAAAAGGGAAATATGGGAAGATATGTAAAAAATTGTACTGAATACAATAAAAAATCACAAAGATTGATTGGAATGTCTGTTATGTTGTGGATTAGTGGTTGAGATCAGCGTTGCCAAATTAATACCTTAACTTCAAACCAGTTCGGACAGAGAACACATATAAAACATTAATTCAAATTGATGGATATTTCTTTCTCGCGGAGTGGAATAAGTGATGCCCACTACTTGAATCCACTCTGCTCCATAAAGGTGAATTCCGAACGTACAATCTGATTTAGCAATACAGTCTTCAGCAAGGATAAGGTTATTCAGAAAAGATATGACTTTTGGTATTGATGTCAAATTGCAAATGCTAGCCATCATTGGCTAGGTAGGGAGGAGTAATCCCCCTGTGTATGCCAGCTGATGTATGATTATATGATGTATTTCATGTGTATTAATAAAATATACGATAGAACACAAAGATAAATTTGCAAGATTGAAAGTTTACTTGTCAGATTGAAGAAAAAGAGGTGAACTTACAGTAAAAGCAGAAATTTGCGCTGACGATAGAAATCATAATTGCGAGTCGTGACATGTGCCAAAGAGAAACTGAAATTGTTGAACTAGCTCACTGAGATTAATTTCAGGAATTAAAACAATTATTTAGAAATTTTGAAAGCGAGCATAAACTTGTTAATGGGTCATGTCTAATTGTCACTGTTTACGAATGGCAAAATGTGGAACATGCAGGGAATTTTAACCAATACTAAGTCTGAATAGTCCATTAGATATACATTGCATGTCTAGTAGGTATCTCAGTTTTGGCTTTGAATAGCATGCAGGGTTCTTGTGCCTTTGAACCAACCACTGGACCGATGATATGCCTTTACATGCCTAGATCTTGCAATTTACAAAGTTATCAATGAACTATAGTTTTTTCTTTCACATTTTTCGTTAAGTTTTTTGCTCTTTTATATCCACTGGATGTCTTTAATCAGACTACCGATCTTCTATGATTGTTTTGCTCCCTACATTTTTTTATTATCATTATGCTTTTAACTGACTTGTTCTAATTTGGTGAGCTAATTTTGAAATTTTTTAGTTCGCTGCTATTGGCATATGTATTATGGCATTAAGCTAGCTATTCTTGCCTATTTCCCTCTTCACCCATTATATCAAGCTTGTGGCTGAATCCTATCACAGGCAGTTATATCTGCAAAAGCTTTCGTATTAAACGATGTTTACTTCTTTGCAGGGCTTTAGTGTGTAAATATTGGAATTTCAGCTATCATTCCATGGCTGTTTGACAAGTGATCTTAGTGTTTACATATGAAAGTGCTTAGCAATGAAATATTGAAATATGATTAATATTAGAGTTCTTGTTTTATTTTTTTCCTTGGAATTAGAGTTCTTGTTTTATTATCACATGCAGGTGTGTCATTTGCTTCGGGTACTTTACCACTTTGTGGCAAATTATATTTATCACAGTTTATGCCAGATTGGTCTAAATAAAGGTAAGTCTCTTTCCAGCATTTATGTTAATTCAATTCCATTTGAATAATCTCGATTTCTAGTTATTTTTTCTAAAAGAATGTCTGGGATGTTTCACATCAATTTCTATTTCATTATATCACATTTGAAATTTATTGTTGATTGACTTCCTAATTTCCTACAGTTCAACTATGAATATATATCATTTTTAATATATGCTGAAATAGAGCGGTCTTGAAGTACATAGGTCAAAATGGATGGGTCGGCAACTGATGGTGGCGAATCTACTTTAGTTTGTGTCCGTTGCAGCAAACCTGCTCGCTTTCAGTACGTATATATTGCAACTGTGTTGGGATTATGTTTGATTTTAGGGATGGATCTTCTTAATGGCATTCATCACTTATATGGACTCATAATACACATTTCATTTTTGAGATATAATTTGACACACTGAATTTACTAGGTTGATTATGATCTGTTTGCTGTATCATCCCCTATAGAAATTTTTACAAAGAAGATCTTGAAGCTGTGAATCTGGTTGGAAAGAAAATTGTATCAAAGTGCTTATACCTGCATGGACAGGCCAAATGAATTTGCATGTTTTGGGCTATTGCTTTGGGTGTTCATCTTCAAGTATTGTGAATGGCATGCCCTCTTCTATTCAGTCTGCCTAAGATATATATGGGGAATTTAATGCATTTTCGATCTGGCTTAAAGTTACGTTACTTTTGCTTGGATATAGACACAGACTTTCTTCTTTTTTTTCTTCTTCTAGTGTGTGTAGTGCAATTCCAATGTCTCCTGTAAATAGCCATATTGTATTATCCTTCTCTTTCTCAAATTTTTTTTACAAAGAGGATCTTGAAGCTGTGAATCTGATTGGAAAGAAAATTGTATCAAAGTGCTTATAGCTGCATGGACAGGCCAAATGAATTTGCATGTTTTGGGCTATTGCTTTGGGTGTTCATCACCAAGTATTGTGAATGGCATGCCCTCTTCTATTCAGTCCACGTAAGATATATATGGGGAATTTAATGCATTTTCGATCTGGCTTAAAGTTATGTTACTTTTGCTTGGATATAGACACAGACTTTTTTTTTTTTTTTTTCTTCTAGTGTGTGTAGTGCAATTCCAATGTCTCCTGTAAATAGCCATATTGTATTATCCTTCTCTTTCTCAAATTTATTTTTAATTCCTTTCCACCCATGATTTATATATATTGAGTTTATATTGTGATGCTTTTGGTTGTGTAACTAAATTCAATAATAGATGATATAAAATTTAAATAGTAATAACAAAGATATACAACGGCAACCCATTTGAAAATTATATAAATATGGCAATAACTTTCAAGCACAATCATTATCTTTGTGTTCATTGTTATTTCATTAATAAATAAATGTATTTATATATTTCTATCACTGCTCCTCTCCATTGGTATTAGAGTATTCTCATGTGCCTCATCTGTTTGTTGAACTGTTCTTTTTTTTAAATTTAATATATTCGTGAAATACACATCCTAGTGAAATCCACCAGGCACTTTCCCTCATTCTGAGAATGGTACATAGGGTAAATTGGATTCTGCAGAAGCTCGAGGCTCTGTCAACACAGGGCTCAAGGATGTTACAAGTTACAATACTATACTCGTTAAGAAAGAGCTCAACATTTCATTTGTGGGAATTGAACCTAGGTGTGGAGGATAACGCTCCTCATAATTGCTTGGGCTAGACCCAGTTGATCTCTGTTTGTCAAACTTACAAGAGGAGAGAGAGAATTTAGATGGATGAAGAAAGAAATGCAGTACTTGATTGATGCTTTTATTAATCGTGAAATGCATACATAATGGAGTTGATGGTTGTACTGAATTGTGTATTGTGGTGGTTGTCCTTGCTATTGACCTAATCACTAATAAATTAATAATCAACATAACTTTATTATAGTTACACATCATCACATTGTTGTTATACTACGTAAATTTATAGTCTAATGCCCAACACCTAACACTGAATGTCCATTAGCTCTAACAGCACACTTAGAGGGCATTTGGTTGGCCTTTACATTGAGCAGATCCCTAAGTTTTACAAATTTATCCTCCGTTGAGAGGTTTAATGAAAATATAAGCAGTATGATCTTTACATGTACAATACCCAGATTTAATTTGGTGTTACGTACCATTCTTGGTAGCTTTTTTAGCCAAATCACTTCCTAAGTTGCACTGACTGCAACTTCGTGTTCAACCTTTGTGGATGAAATTGCAACTATGGGCTGCTTTTTCATAACCCACGAAACAGCTCCTAGATCAATACTGAAGACATAATTTGAAGTGAAGTGGAATTTATGCTGTACACATTACCTGCCTAATTTGAACCCATGTAATCATGCAATTCGAAAACTATTTGTTGTGCGAAATTCAATTCCAAAATTTAGTATGCTGTTTACATCAAAGAATCCTTTTTTTTGCATTCCAATCGACCCTTTTTGGCAAATTCATGAAGTGTGCAATCATCACAACTGCAAAGATGAGATCTAGATTCTAGTCTAATGTTGGTAAGATAAATTAAACGACCAACTGGTGTCTAATGTAAGGTTGCATCCATAGATGGTGGATGACTGTTAGCAGACAATTTTAAACTGTGTTTTAGGGGGGTAAAAGAAGCCTTACAAGTTACATTCTACCATTCTGAACTTCTCTAGAAGTTCTCTCACTCTGTCTGTGAAAAAAATATTAATTTATGTCTTCAGACAACAATAATGAAGCAAGCCAAGGTCTTTCATCTCAAAAGCCCTGTTTAATTGATTTTTCACTTCCTCAATTAATTGGACCTAACTGCTAATTATAGTTAAATCATTAACATACACTAAAACAACAATATCACCATCGCTTACCTTTATGTACAAATCTAAGTATGAAAGACTCCAGCCATTCTTTTGAAAATGTTTATCAATATTGATAGACCAAGATCTTAGAGCTTTCTTCAAACCTTATAAGTCCTTGTTGAGCTTGTAAACATGCCTTTTTTGATCTATGACAATAAAATCTTCTGGTGGCTACTTTCATCTTGTTTGTGATTGCTGTTCATGTGGTGCACTTTGTTGGTAAAAATGCCCTAATTGTACCTATTTTGCATATATATATTTTTAACAGAAACAGTTATATTTTGTATTAAAAATGGCTGCAGCCTAACTGAACAGCATAGCATTACAAAATTTGAGTAGGCTGACTGCTACTTGCAGGTCTTTCATCCCTCTGTCAAAATGTAGGGAGGGGAATTTCCAATGCTCTCTCTTACATCTACACCCCTAATTTCTTGCGTACAAGGGTAAAGTCTTACAAACTGATTGCCTAATTGAATACAAAAACAATACATTATTTTTTACTAGATTGAAATACAATTCCTCCCTTAATTAGGAGTGAGTTGAGAGAGCTCTGATATCCCAAAGAAATATTAGTTTCTGTCTCTTTTTATCATCTTTCTTGATTTGATTTCCTTCCCCTTGTGAGGGAAGGGGAAGAGTGAGGGAATTTCTTCAAAACTCCAGCATAAGATGGAGATTTTGAAGAAGCAGGTGAGTGAACTTCATGCACTGAAGTATTTTCCTGAGCTTGACATGCATCTCCTTCGAAGGGAATTTTCTGATTTGGAACAACTATTACCTCTTTTGGATCCTTTTCTTTTTAAGCTGGTTCATCTTCTGATGTATTTGATTCGGCCTTCTCATCGCTGATCTCCTCATTTACAGGGGTCTCTGATATTGTATCTTTGGGTGACATTTGATCCTGCTGGGGTATGGCTGAATCTGCTTCTGTTTCTTGACAAAATCATCTCCATCCACTTCCTCCGCATCCCCTAAGATTTCATACCAATTGAACCTTAAGGGTAGAGGGAGAGGGTCCCTCATTCTTGTTCTTCTTGATTACCTTTAGGTGGGGCTTCTAAGGGGGAAGGAGCTAGAGCTATAGGACAAACTTTCGCTAAGTGACCTGTGTAGTATTCGTAGGGGTCTATGCAAACTAACTCATTATTATAATATTTCCTTAAAACTATGTAGTGGGCCTTTTCTATTATTTATGGCCACATTACATTAATTATTCGCCCTTAGGTACACATTACATGATATGTTCCCCTTGAGGGAGGTACCCCATATTATCCTCCCCTAGGTATATTACACCATACTCATGACAAAGATTGCATTTAAAGGGAAGGTGTTCATAATCTAAAGGCTGATAATAAGATCAGTTATCTATTTGAAGCTGAATGGCTTTTAGTAACCCTTTTCCAAGTCTACCTCCATGAAAATGCACTGAAGTATTTTCCTGAGCTTGAACTGCATCCCCTTCGAAGGGAATTTTCTGATTTGGAACAACTATTACCTCTTTTGGATCCTTTTCTTTTTAAGCTGGTTCATCTTCCGATGCATTTGGTTCGGCCTTCTCATCGCTGATGTCCTCATTTACCGGTGTCTCTGATATTGTATCTTTGGGTGACATTTGATCCTGCTGGGGGGTGGCTGAAACTCCCCTCCGTTTCTTGACAAAATCATCTCCATCCAGTCCCTCCACATCCCCTAAATTTTCACACCAATTGAACCTTAAGGGGATGGAAGTTTTCTTAGGATGAGAGGGAGGGGGTCCTCATTCTTCTTCTTTTTGTTAGCAACTAATTGAAAGGAGCTTGATCACCTTTAGGCTTTAGGTGGGGCTTCTAAGGGGGAAGGAGCTAGAGCTATAGGACAAACTTTCGCTAAGTGGCCGTATATAGTCTTCCTAGGGGTCTATGCCAACTAACTCCTCATTATTATATTATTTCCTTAAAATTACGGAGTGGGCCTATTCCATTATTTATGGCTACATTACATTAATTATTCCCCCTTTGGTACACATTACATGATATATTCCCCTTGAGGGAAATGTTACAAAAACCGAACCGGTGGTCGAACCAACCGACCCTGTGAACCAGAACCGGACCAAAACCGGAAAAAAACCGGATCACAAAACCGGTCCACCAAAAATATATAAAATATTCAAATTTTGAAAAATTATATATATATTCATGTGCATCCATGTGAATTCAAACCATTATACACAAAATATGAAAACTATCTCATTTATATAGCAAATAAGAGTGCATAGAATCAAAATAGCAGTTAGCACTGAGTGCAATACATGTCTGAATCCAAATACATCATCAAAAATGCTCTAAATGGCCTATAAAAAAGACTAGAGTCAAAGACTAAACAATCTAATCATTATAATCATCTGAATCCTCAGGCTTAGAGGCCTCCGACTCAGTCTTTGAGCCATCATCTACATCTTGATCCTCAATATGCGGAGTCTGGGCTTGGGCCACTTGACTTGAGTCCCCTGGTCTAGAAGGAACCTATCCAACATCACCTTCCACATCCTACTGTTGTGGAAGTGGGTCCAAATCCATCCATGAAAGGTCTTCATTGTCAGTGTCAAATGTTGGTGGTTGAGTCTCCACAACCCAATCTGCTGAGGCATCACCATCATGCAGGAATATGGAAGACGATTCAGGGGTCTTGTTCTGCAATTGGTTGCGCCTCAACCTAAGCGTTACGCTTCTTGGTGTGTATACGCTAAAAAACACTCCAATTGCGTTCACAACCAGAAGCACTACATGTTTGGCTCAATATTCGAACTGCAAACTTCTGCAAATCATGGCATTGGCTACCAAATTGTTGCCACCAATATGCTGCATGTACATTGTAAAGACAGAAAAATTAGCAAATGAATTAAAAAGTTTTACTCATATTCTAAACTTTAAAGACTTTCTAAATTATATTATTACTTGGAGGATCTTTATATCTAGACCGTATAGCCGTAGCCATGCCAAAGATACCAAGACTCTCATTGAAATGCAAGAGCTTGCTGTGGATCTCGTCTTGTTTACCGGGATCAGAGACCATGTGCTCAATGCATTTGTACAATCCTTCCTTTACCTCCCCATCTGCTTCAAAATCTTTTGTGTAATGGTACCTTTAGAAGAGTCAAGACAAAGCAAATGATCAATTTAAGAAGATGATAAACTTTTGCAATTAAAATTTAATAAAATAACTTAAAAACTTTGAAAGTAGTTACCTTGGATTCAAGTAATAGCCTGTAGCATGTAATGGCTAATGGAGTTGTTTGTTCCAGCGTTCATCAATTATTTTCCACAAAGGAAGATACTTTTGTCTTTTGCCGTCATATGCATCCTTTATTTGCTCCTTGGCTTGATCCATGGCCTCATAAATAAACCCCATCGGTGCTTTATCACCATCCACCATTCTCAGAACTTTCACAAGAGGTTGACTAAAAAGTACAATCTCCTCTGCCTTTTTCCAGAATCCTTTCTCATAGACTTTGTCAAAAATGTCTTTTCCTTCAACCTTCTTGCTATATTGAGAAGCATTCCACTCATCACAAGAGAACATCTTCCTCAAGTTGGCTTTTTGCTCAATCAAGGACTCCAATGTAAGAAAGTGTATTGCAAATCTTGTGATATCTAGCCTGGCAAGCTCTTTTCCACCAGTGCATTTTCTCATAAGGGTCAAAACCCATGTGTGGTTGTAAATGTATCTTGTTATGGATTTTGCTTGTTCCACACACTTTTCTTTCACCCACTCCATTTTCCCAATATCCTCAAGCATGAGGTCTAAACAATGGGCTGTACATGGAGTCCACCAAATGGTGGGATGTTTCTCCTCTAACATCCTTCCGGCTGCAACATAGTTGGAGGCATTATCTGTGATAATCTGTACTACATTTTCCACCCCCACCTCCAGAACTACGTCATCCAAAAGACGAAATAGTAAATGTGCATCCTTTACTTGATCAGATGCATCCATTGATCTAAGGAACATAGTTCCTTTTGGGAAAGCAACAAGTAAGTTCACAATGGTGCGACCCCTTGTATCAGTCCATCCATCGGACAAGATCGTGCACTCTGTTTTACTCCATGAGTTTTTGAACTCTGATAGGTATTCTTGTACTCTTTCCACTTCATTTTTTAAAAGTTCCCCCCTAATATCCTCATAATTGGGGCCCTTGAAGCTTGGACCACATGAAGCTACAACATCCAGCATAGGCTAATAATAAATAGATCTTGTAGCATTGAAAGTATGTCTGCATCATACCACCATCTAGCAATAAATTCCCAAGCAACCTCCTTTTCCACCTTCTTCCATTTGGCATCAATGGTGGGCTCGGCACTAGGGGTAGTGCGGGGCTGAAAGAAAGACTCAAGGTTGCCACGGGGCCTTTTAAATTGGGATGTACTGCTACCACCACCACCAACAACAACATTTTCTTCCCTAGGTATGATATAAGGATCATGGGTAGGATTTGGAAAACTAGAGGATTCTTCAAAACTAGGGTTTCTCTCAGAAAAATCAGAGCTACAACTTCTCCCAATCTCTTTTTGGACCCTCTCTTTTCTGGCTTTTTCAGCTTGGTAGGATTCAATACGACCAAGCATCTCAGCTCTCAGGTCATTAGAGACTTTTGGGCATGGTCTTACGTTCTCCCTTGCACCTGCTAATGTTGTTTCAGCCTATGTATACCTCCCCCACCAACCTCCTTCTGACAATAGTTACACACCATTTTCCCCTCAACTAATTGACATTGTACCCATTCAGGATCTTTTCTATCTTTGGGAGCCATGGAAAGTAATATAAATTTGCAAATAAAAAGTAAAACCCTACATTTTAAAATCCTATGAAAAAAGCGATTTCAAATTTTTAGAGACTAATCACTACAGAACTAAAGGAATACGTGGCTCATTTTATATACCTTGAAGAGACGCCCCTAAATTTGCCCAATAAATTCAGCCTTGAGTGGACTCAAAATCTGCTCCAAATCTGCTGCAAATGTCTCCAAAACAATTCAGCCCATACACTCCACAAAATACTCCTTCAATCCTCCCTTCAAATCAGCCTAACAACCAGCTCGAAGACCCTCAGCGATCAACACTCAAGGAACTGAAGATTCAAGACCCCCAAGCACAAACTCAGAATTCAAATATTGGAAAGACTCCAATGAATAGTGTGAGTGAAAGAGAGGGGGTGGGGGTCTTTTTATAGCTTCGTGAGAGTGTTTAGGGTTGTCCACGTTCATCCCCCCAAGACCCACTTCCCTTTATCTTTAAAAAAAAATTGTTTTTGGTCGGCCGTATGGCTGCTGTACGGACCGACCAGTTTCTTCTTGAAAACCGGTTCCGAGCGAAACTGACTGGTTCTGACCGGTTCGGTACGGAACCAGTAAAAAACGGTTAGTCGGGGGGTTCGGATTGGAAAGGTGCCGGAACTGGTCTGACCGGCCAGTTTTCCCTAAACCGGTCCGGTTTTTGTAACCTTGCTTGAGGGAGGTACCCCATATTATCCTCCCCTAGGTATATTACACCCTACTCATGACAAAGATTGCATTTAAAATTTTAAAGGGATCTAAAGGCTGATAATAAGACCAGTTATCTTTTTGAAGCTGAATGGCATTTGGTAACCCTTTTTCCAAGTCTACCTCCATGCAAATGCGGGCATAAGAAAAGAGACCATTCTGTTGTTCTGCTGCTTTAGTAAATTTCCCCAAGCCATCTCCAATTTCCTACAACCTGATCTTGTCCCAAAAAATCTAAGACTGGGGCAGTGGTTATATCTTAATCAAGATTAAAGTCTAAAGACCACTTTGAAAGAAACATTCCTCTAGAATCCAAGAAGTAAGGATTAGATCTGAAGATAATATATTTTTCTCCATTGAACTCAAACAGGAATATTAAGAAACCTCTTCCATTGGTAAAAACCCGATACCTTCCTTTCAACTTTGAAGCCTAGTTTTCTTGAACCCAATGGTCGATTGAACTAGGGCTTGGCCAATGGCCAATAAACTTGCCCACTAAGGCATTCTCTGCATATGTTGTAGCATTATCACGAACTGAATGAGATTTTAGTTTGAGCAAGGGAGTGTTTATAGATTTTTTGACATATTTCCCTCTTGGGTTTGCAATCTTCTTGAGACCAAGCCTTTTGTTTGCCTCAACATAATAAAATCAAAAGCTTCCCAATTATATTAAATGCATCTAGCTCAGATGATAAATCCATGCTAGAGCAAATACAAAACTGTAAGAGAATACCTGAATCCATGGGGAAGAGCAAGCTATTAGAGAGCCAACATATATCAAGCCGCTACTATGTGAACCTTGAAATCAACAGAGAACAATTTCATGGCCGAATCTAGTAAGAGAGGCAACAGCTAGGGTTAAACCCTAGCTGCGGTGGAAGTTCTCAGGTGCTCATTTTTTTCCTTCACTTTTAGTTGTATCAGTTAGTGTCCGGTCTTAAGGATAGACATTTTGCATATATTAATAGTCAAAGGAAGCATTTTTGTATCAAAAAAACTTATTGGTTGTTCTGCATATATGCTTTTTCAACAAGATTTCTGTTCAAGAAGGCACTTTTAACATCCATCAGATGAAAATTTCAGCCAAATTAAGCTGCAATTAACTTGTTTGTAACTAAACTGCCAACACGGTGAAAACTCCAGAAATTCTGACACATTGATTGTAACCAGTTTGTTTGTTTGTCCAAATCTGTCCTCATAGTCCATCCTTCTTGTGGAGAATAACCTTTGGCAAACACTCTTGCCTTATGCTTATGATCAATGCTACCATGATTTTTTATTTTTTATTTATTTTTAATCTGAAAACTCATTTGTAACCAATTCTCTGCATGCCTTTGGCAATTCCACTAATTCCCAGGTGTTTTTTTGCATTAAGGCATCATAATCAACTTTCATTGATCCTACTCACTCCCGCTTTATATTTGCTTCAATAAAGGATGTGGACTCTTGAGTATTGATTACCTCTCTCATCAATGCAAGTTTTACCTGGAGAAAATCTCTTGGCTTTGGAGACCTATTTCGTCTACCATTATCTATTAGAGTCACTACCTCTTTGTTGTCTTCCGTACCATTATCATGATACCATTTGGTTATTTTTTACTAGTGCTCGCCTCACCAACACACTCTATGAAGCACTAGGTCTGTAATACCTCGAATTTTGACCTTGGAATTTATTAAATCATATTATGTAAATGATGTAAATATGCTAGTATGGATTCCTAGGTCAGAGCTCAAGGTGAAGGCCTGACTAGTGAATGGCTAGGCATGTATAATGTAAATATTTTTAGATGGGCCATGTGGTTGGCTTGTCATGAAGCTATGTAAATATTATGTTGGAAAATAAGAAAATGGTCCACGATGGCCGTGTAAAGAGCACTAGAGGAGCTATGATTTCACTAGAGGGAAAGGGGGGCCTATGGGAGATTAAATCCTCTATTGCCAAGTGTCAACCTTAGAACTCATCCATTGCTGCCATGTGCCTTAAATGAGCCAATTACTTTCTTTTGACTTTCATTGAATGCATGTGTGAGGTTGGTGGGAAGAGTCTTTTCATGTAGTTATGGAAGCATGGGATGAATATACTTTTACAACAATTGTAAGGTCCTTCCTTCTATGATAAGAAGTAATGTTAGTTGTCTTTTCACCAATCCTTTCATTTCCTTTGGAGTCTATCACCAATTTTCCATGCAGATTTTTACGTATTCCGTGAAGAGAAAATTGCAGACATTAGAGTGAAGAGGATGGTTGGGTGAGATAGGAACCTTTACCTGTTGTGTATTTGCTGCTCCTGGATGCTTGAGAAGTCACGAATTAATGTTACAGGAGGTTCTCCAATAGCATACAACATGTTGGACTCTTTTTGAACATAGTGGTAAGCACTGTAAGGTTTGGATTTCTTGAGAGAACTCTGGAGCAGTGAAGGGAAATGCTTTCTTTGTGTTGTGTGGGGCAGTAGAAGAGAGTGCCATGGCTGGGATGGTTGAGTGAGATTCCTGGAATTGCTCAGTGGTGAGCAATGTGGCTAAGCATGAGAGAAAATGGGTTTTGGGTTAAGAGAGAGAAGCCTATAGGAGTTTCCTTCACCTTGGTGGTCTCATAGCCTGGCTTGGGGGTGGTATCAAATTTCAATAGCTGATACCTACGGTTGGGTGGAAAATCGCTTACACAGCCAGTTGCTTGGATATTCTTCTGTTAAAGATAAGTATTCTCTTTGTCTATGAATGTAAAATGATTATATTTACTTCCTATGATGAATATGTTTGTTTATACTGATACATGATGTGTGTGTATATATGGCTTTAATTCTGCTGCATTTTTATATTCATGCACCTGTACATGTATTTCTTAGTTTATGTTGCCCATGGGCAGCTTAAATTGGATATGAATTTGAATAATGGCCTATGGGGCGAAAGTTGGAAACATGAAATTCATATATACCCCCTCTTATGGTCGGAATGATGGATGGGGATGCCTCAAGGTCTTGCCTTTTGAAGTATCACGTACTTCATAATTCTTGGGAGCATATATCCCTAAACATATTTCTATACTAGTAGGCAAACCCATAGAAGGAGACTCAACAAAAATAACATCTCTATTGTTCGCAAGCTTCTTTGTTACTGGATCAAATATACTTGGGAGTTGACTATGGGAAATATTGACAAAAAAGCACTAAATTAAAAAGGATATTTTTTTGTTAAAATACTTCCTTTAACTATTAATAATTGCAATGTATGTACACATAGGACATTCTTACAAAAAAAGGGCCTCTTGGATGGTTGCCACAAGCTAGAGTAAAGCAAGTGTAAGAGTCATAAAAGCTACCAAAATTACCCTAGATTATTCAACAAAATACAATGCCACTTGGCATACAACATATAAGTGGTGTCCCCAAAAAGATTGCCATTAAGGCACAAAAGGCATAACATCAAATGTTATGAAGATTTATTTAAGTCATTGATAAAATTAGCGCTACATATGGAGGAGGATCAACCTTATCGTTTTTGGAGGCTCCCACCCATCTTTTGTTAGCTTCACATGAGGTATAAGTTTATAACATCATCTTGTCCTGTCATTTTCACGTTGTTTCTCTTTTTCTTAGAAATTGCTAGCATTAGAGTCAGAAATTTGTCATTTAATGGTTGTTTAAGAGGGTTGTGTGGCCAATTGTGCAACCCAATCAATTATTTATTGAGGCCTTTGCTCACTCCATTGAAATTGTCTAGATCAAATATAAGGGTCTTGGGAATCAATAAGAGGCTCTTTATGCACGGTGCCATTCCCTAGTGTTATACGAGTTGGAAAATCTAAAGCCCTCCTTTAGCTCAAGCTAAGGGAGTTGGTCTCTTGTCCGAGAGTCAAAGTTGTCGAGTATAGTTCTAATTCCTCTTTTGAAGAAGCTCAGGGCTAATAACCATGTGATTCAATTAGAGTCTTGTCTTTGTGTAAGAGGATAATGACTACTCAATAGAATACTCCTTGAAAGAGAGGCCAAATCTGAATCCCTAGCCTCTCCAATTTAGGAAGGGCTTAATAGCTTCCCAATCCTCTCATATGCTTTGAGCAACAAAAGTTGCTTTAATTAACTTGAGTGGGGTGACAACTAAAGTTTGTAGATTTAAACATGACGATGACTTCCTTCCAGAAGAGTTCCTCGACTGATACACTTATGTAAGAGCAACTTCTAGGCCTCCATTCCTTTTAGGGCTTGGGTTATCCATTTGGAACCTAAAGCTAGGGCTTGAGTATGAGTTTTGATGATCCCCAGCCCACCTTTCTAAGAATGCAACAATTATTTCAATTAACTCTATGAAAGCCCCTTCTTCCTTTAATATTTTCTTAAAGTAAGTTCTAGAGAGATATTTCATATCTTTGGTATGCCCTAGTAGTAGTAAAGATGGGTGGCAACCAAGATTTTGGAGCATATTTGAGACACATGGCCAAGGCGAAGGCTTTAGCTAGCTATTTGCCATTTATCTTCCCACCCTTCGAATAACCATCGTCCGCAAATCCTTAAGCCAAGTGTGATAAGCAAAATGGATTCCTAGAAACTTAAAAAATTAACTTGGTTGAAGCCAAGAGGGCCATTGGGCTGACAACCAATTAGGGATGTCACAGGGACTTTGCTTGTAGCATTGAGTTTTTGCTCGTTGAATTTTAAACCAAAAGTTGTACAAAAAGTTTGATGGTGTTCCATAGTATTATCCACAGATTCTTTCTCCATAAGAATGGCGAGGAAGGAGTCATCTACAAAGAGTGCCATTTTCAAGTTTGGTGAGAGGAATACCCTTGATGAGTCCTTGCCCCACTTTGTGAGCAAGCAAATATCCTAGAGCTTCAACTACCATCACATAAAGGGAGGGTACCACAAGACATCCTAAGCAGATTGAAGTTTTGAACAAAAATGTGCACCTCTTATGAGTCTATGACTTGTGTTTATTAATGGATAGGCAGGCCAAGGCTTATGTGAACATAGTTTCAATTGAACCCAAAAAGAGGGGCCCAAAGCCCTCGTGGTGGGATGAACTATCATTTGAACTTGTTATATGCTTTTTCAAATTCGTTTTTAATAAAAGGTGTTAAGGCGCCTAGGCACCTGACCCATTCCATGCCTTCCCAGACTCATATGATGTTATCCAACATAAGTCATCCTCTAATAAATCCATTTTCTTTTACGTGAATAATCTTGGGTAGAATGTGCTTCACTTTTAGGCAATGTTATCGTTATCACACAACTTGTAGTTGTCCCTAATGGTATCCCATCCGGGATGGTAGAGGAGATGGACAACTAAAGAGGTGACTCAAGAAGTGCAACAGTTCCCAATGCAAGCTGAGTGTCACGATAACCGAGGCACTCTTCACTTTAGATCTAGACAAGTCAAGACCAAGGGGGAGACCCTATAGCCAATCAAAGAAGATTAGCCAAAACAATGGTTCCTAGGGAGATGTGAAAGTTGAGTTATGGAAACCAATGCAAGCTTAGGTGAGCCCAAGAGTTTAAGTGTGGTTGAAGAGGCTTAAGATATGAGAATTGTTCAACCAATGAATGAGTTAGGCCACCTAGGGAGATTAAAGAGATAGATCTAGAACCATGAAATACACAAGTGGGACCCACTTCCTTAAAGTATGGAAATGACCCAAATGGGGCCCACAAGGTGAAAGTTAGGAGTGATATGGCACTAAAGGGTGTTTGATGATGTGGATCTATGGATCCAAGTTAGATTAGGCAACACCCACATATGGGATCTAGCACATGACACAATCCCCAAGGAGTGCGAATTGACCCAAGGAGACTAGTGCCTTGAAATGAAGGGGTAAATGCAGTCCAAAGTATGCCAAATTGTAGATCGGGATGGTTAAGGAAATTATCAAGGTGGGTTTTAAGTGGCATGCCCCAAGGTAGGCTAGATCTCCATAGATCTAAGGTTGAAAGTGCTTCACCCAATGACCCAAGTGGGGCCCAACCCTCAAAATGAGGAATGGGTCCCACAAGGCAAAACCAAATAAGTGAAGCACTAGGGGTAGGTTATAAAGTGAGAGGAATGCAAATCAAGTTGGATCTCACCTACCCATGTCTTGGAAGTAGCAAAACTCACCCTCCCAAGGAGTGCGACCTCACCCAAGGAAGGCTAAGTGCCTTGGAAAGTGTGTCAAATGAGGCCCAATCCACACCAAACTATAGATCTGAATTGCCGTGGATGCTATAGAGGTGGGTTTTCAATATCTTACCCAAAGCCAAGCTAGATCCAAGTAGATCTAGGAAAATAGAAAAAGAGGGTTTTGATTTTAATGGAGTTTTTGACCAATAGGATGGAGAGCAAGCGAAATCAATACGTACCTTGTAGATCTTACCTCAAAGCTTGCGGCCTCTTAGCACATGGAGAATTCTTGCCCTAGTTACAATTCCAAGCTTGATCCAAGTGTCTTCAACCAAAATTGTCCAAGCCCTAGGAGGAGAGATGTCCCATGAAAACCTGAAAATCAAACTACATCAAGTTAGATTTGATCCACAAATCCATAAGATCTAAGCATGTCGGTATCAAGAAAGCAATCAATGGACAAAGCACAATTGAAAAACTCCCTCAAGATGAAGATGTTTTGCCCATGGGGGATGTGAGCAACCCCTACAATCTTCCCACAAAGCAAATCGTTGAGCTAGCTTCAAGCAATTCGGCCTCCCTTCAATTGATGTCGATTTCACCTGTAAAGCAAAGAATGTCTAGAAGCAAGATGCAAGAACATATACAAGAGTAACCCAATCAAAGCCAAGAAGTAGATCTCCAAAATATTATTTTCATTCCAAGTTTTCCAGAGCCCAAAGGTGCTTTTACAATAGGGGGTCTCCTCCTTATATAGGATAATAAAGACCAAAACCCTAGATCTCAAAACCACTTTACAATACAACAAGATGAGTGGTTGAGATTAAAAGATCTCATAATCTAATCAATGGCTAAGATGAGCCAATACATAATATCACATGGATCACTCAAAAGAGGGATGACGTCATAGCCTAAAGTGACTCATGGAGGGTGACGTCATCACTAGGAGGGGGCTAAGACACATGGGCCTACCTCATATGACTAGGACATGACTCAATAACCTCATGGTGGGGCTAGGAGGTATCAATCCTTACTAGCTCATCCCCATGGCACAATAATATAAAATAATATGTCTAAGATAATACAAATGATCAAATCTTGTCTCCAAAACTGAGAGAGACATGCAGTAAATGGCCTCCTGTGGCCACTGTGGACCCCACTGACTCATGATATCTGGCTGGAAGATAGGGGGTTCACCCTGGAAGGCCTCTGTGAAGACCAAGTGCCAAAAGCTTGTCTCAATTGCCCAAATCGAATTCCTCAGTGACCCTTTTATTCCATTTTTTATCTGCCTCGGTAACTGTGAAGCTACCCAAACTGCCTTGCTGGAGTGCCTACGCTGTCAAATTGAGCCCACCAGGCTCTCTGGGAGGGGGGTATAATGGTAAAATCAAGTGGCTGGACCACCCCCTCGTCATACAATGCCCTAGGTGAACTGGCCTCTCATGGCCTCTGCTGGACAGGCTGGGAAAACAACCCCAAAACTGGTCATCAAGTGGATAACTGCATCTATCACTGTAAGAAGTGCCTGGAACTGAATGATAAGTGTCTCATTGGATCCAGAAGACCCAAATCTACTAAGAATGTGTACTCATACACCATGGGTTGACCTGAGTGATCAACAATAAGGTCCACCATATCTGGACAATGCATAATCTGATGATCTGGAATAATAATAGAACCTGCTGAACTGCATCAATCACCATCTGAATCATATGTCCACCATATGGTATCATCAACAAGAGTATGTGGGACCATCAATGATCATCCATAAGCACATATGGCCCACATCATCACGGATCGCAAGGATGGCCATGGTCAAACTATGTTTGACCGGGTCAACATACAACCAAGGACAAGATTATATCAATAGACCGAAGACATGTTCTTTTAATCATATCCACAACATAGCTTAAAGTACATCATCATTCCATGGCAGTTAATACATGTCGATATTTAAGTGTTATTTATATTTCACTTGCACATAAGCTTTAATGACAAGCTCACCATTGGACATGGTCTAACAGCTAGCTAAGGGTGAAGGCTAAGACAAGGTTGGGCAAAGGGGATGACTTGGCCAAACTCAACTAGGTGACACTTTGGACGGGGAAAGGGGGAGCTACACTTTGTGCCGGACAAATAACACGGCGAAGGGCTGTGCCTCACAAATGGATAAGTTGTTTAGAGAGTGCTTATTCAACTTAGGCATCATGTCTGCATCAAGCTTGATCGAAGTTCATTAGGATCATTTAATTTCACTTCATGGCCTTTTTGGCCTACGTAACCCTTTAGATTTCAGATGTGTTAAGAAGCACAACTAGTTGCAGCTTGCATCCAGGGCATGTTTATACATATATATAAGGTCAGCAATAATATATATAACTTTTGAGTAACATTTGCTTTTGTGGACCTTTTTATACTCTTCGAGAGTGTTTTAGCAGTTCATCGCTCTTGCCCTTTGCTTACGTGTGTTTAAAAACACATTCTAGAGTTTACAGTTTCCATGGGCGAATTTATAAAGATTTCCAATAGGTAGTACATGAGCTTTCAGTTTTAGCCAACAACATCTCAAGTGACTAGGGGGACTTCTGCCAGTGCCAAACATCGGGACAACTGACCAGAATGATTTAGGCCTACAATCCAACTCACCAAAGGCAAGTTCTGTCACCAACTCAGAGCCGAGACACTAAACAAACATGGATGCAGTCCAACACAGAGGTAGTAATGGGAAGTCTTTAGTATCAAAAAGTCAAGAAAGACAAGTCAAAGGTAAAAGCCAATATAGGAAGGTCATGGATGGATGGAGTCAAGTGAAAGTGGTGCCTAAGCTAGTAGACAAGAATGTCTAGGAAGACCATATCTATGCTCATAGGAGGGTAATAAAACCAGTGGGTTTTGTCAAGAAACCTAAGTGTGCAAGTGATACATCCATTCAATAATTATAACATCAACCAAGATATTCAATTTTAATTTTAATAGTACTGCCATATCCTGAATCATATACCAAGCTAATGCTATGAAGATGACCAAAACAACAAGATAATAGTCCATAGTCAATGATCAGAAATCTATAGGTCATATCACATCATAATAATAATTATCATAAACCATTTGAAACACTGCTGCAATAACATCACTGGGCACTGAACTGAAACTGTATGGAATAAAGGGTCACATCGGTCATCAAATCTGAACTCTCAAGGCTCAGCCTTGGCACAAGGTCTAACATAAGTCTGATAAAATACACTGCTCTGATCATGAGTGATCCCAAAATACAAGCTCATCATAGGTGATTTCTGTAAAAGCAAAGCTCTGAAATGTGCAGATATCTGCTCAGCAAGGATAGTAGCCCTACTACTATGGTGTGATAACAGTTATCAACACCAGACCTGTCATCGAACTGGTAGAGCCCAAAAATCTGAATTGGACCGAAACTGGAAAAAAGCCGGACCAAAAAACCGGTCGACCAAAAACTACATAAAATATTCAAATTTTGTAAAAAATATATATATTCACGTGCATCCATATGAATCCAAACCATTATACACAAATATGCAAAGTTTCTCTTGTATGTAGCAAGTATGGGTGCATATAGCCAAAATAGCATCGAGTGCAATTCATCTCTGAACCAAAATACATCAACAAAGAGGCTCTAAATGGCCCCCCAGAGTCCAAAAATAAGCATAGTACCAATCAATAACTATAGTCTAGTGTCTACAATCTGATCATATGGTACTACTAGTCTAGACTCGAATTGTGCATAGTAGACACCTTACAATTTTGATGAAACCTCCTAATCCAAGCATTTAAAAATGGTATAAAAAGCTTCACATGCTTGATAAGTAATTTGCTTGAGTGAAGGGTACATTTTTACTAAGGTCATGACAAAGGAGTTAAACAATCAACACAACCAACATTGAGGTACATAGAGGGGTTGATGTGCTTGAGTAAATGCCAATCCCCTACCCTCATACATGATAGAATCCAGTGGAAACGTTGCAATCCCGAAACCCTGAATACTGTTAAGACTGTTGAATTTTGAATGGGATCTATAATTCTACTGTTCGCATATGGAGTCCGATGAGGTTGGAACCACTCTCAAACATCCTGAAACGATTAATGTTAATGATAAAAATTTAAGTAAAAGAATAGAAAATGAAAGATAAGGAGAATGCTACTTTTACTTCATATTACCATTAATGTTACTGATGATTACTAAGGTTAGTTTTTTGCTATTTGGGTAGGCCTTTTTTTGTTTTAATTTTTTTTGAATTTTTAGGGCCTAGAGCAGCGGCTGTGTGATGCAGTACAGAACTGGACGGTTTGGTACAGAGCCGGTCATTTCCGGTTCAGGGTGGCGTTTCGGACTGGCTGGGTGCCTAAACTGGTCGGGCTGGCGGATTTTGCTAGAACCGGACCGGTTCTGATAACATTGTTCTCAGGGCCAAATCTTTGGCCAAGATTTTGTATGATACAGTTAAGAAGGTGGCAGGTCTCTAACTAGTGATAAGCTTGGGGTCCCTAGGCTTGGGAATGAATAAGCATATTCCTTTGTTGATATTAGACCCCAATGATTGCTTTCTGGCAGGTTGCTTGTAAAATTGAAGTAGGTCTGAGCTGACGAAATTGCAAGTTGCCTTGTAGAATTTAGTAATTTACACAGAAATCCATCAGGGGACATCATTCATCATATACAACAATGCAATTGTCAACTCATCCAAGGTTAATGACTACTTGCACAACCTTGTTTAGGCTTCTCAAATTTGACGTAGGTCCACATTTAGACATGTTTGCAAGGCCACCCTATGTTCTTCAGTAAGGCCCTGTGATTGAAACCTTTCTATACTGTTAAAATTTCTCAGCACATGGTAACCGTCCTAGGCTAATTTCTAACCTGCCTACTTAGGAAAACTGAAAACTGAAATCTCTATCAAGATTCAAAACTGCAATCTGATTTTTACTAGGAACTGAAATGCATCAAGCTGAAGAATGTAGCAGCAAGCCCAAAGATCTGAAACTCAAATCACATCACTGCTTATTAATCTGAAAACAGGAATTACACTGAAAGCTTCAAACTCTAACCTTACCCACTGCTTATTAATCTGAAAACAGGAATTACACTGAAAGCTTCAAACTCTAACCTTACCCACTGCTTCCTACTTTGAAAACTGAATTAGTAAACCTATACCTCTGCCTTCTCCTTTATAGATTGAGAAGAAGAGTAGCTACAATGAATCTAGACACATGCACAATAGTGCTTCCACTAGATGATTTGAGGCACGCAAGCATGCATCCTCTTTGAGTTCTGTCCCTTAACTACCAGGCTGCATGCGCTTCACTAAACTGAACTAGGCTGCACATGCTTTACCTAACTGACACATGCAAACTTAATTTATAAACATAATACATGCAAATTCTAGCTAAAGCAATACCATAAATAGAACTGAATTGCTAAATTTAAGGGGCATCTAAAGTGGATCTAAACTGAGGATGATTGGCATGCATGCACCCTATATCTCTCTCTCTCTCCATATATGCTCCTGTGCCTTCATTACTGTTGTACGGAATTGCTGAAGAGGGATGGTCACCTTGCTGCACTATGGACCTGCACATCTATCACACATGCCTTTTCTTTGTACATCTAGGTCTTCTTTGCTTGCTGTTGACGTTAATGGCACTTCACCACACACTTTTTGATGTAATAAAAATCCAACATGTACTAAATGACAAAATCCATTCCCATGATTGAAACAATTTTGTTAATATCTTCTTGTTGGGTAAATCTCCCATTTGGGGTTTTGATAGCATACATATTTTCTATGGCTTCTTTCCAATATAGATTTTGAAAGAGTCCTCTGTGACTTTGTGAGTCAATCACCAATATTGAGCCAATGGACTTTGGCTCATAGTTGGCCCCCTTGGCACTTGTTATTGTTTAAGTTAGTGCAGCTGCGAGACCCATTCTCAGAGAGGATGGTTCCCTAGTCAGTTAACTAGGGTTCCTGGTCAAGTTAACCAGACAGAGTAAAGAGTAAGACCCTAAAAGGTACCCTAGGGCCCCCAACTGTCTCCTGGGGTTCTTGGTCTGGGACCAAGCAGGTTGATGCCATGGCAAAGTCCCTAGCATGTGGCTAGGGCCCCTATTTGTCTCTAGGGTATTCTGGTTTGGGACCAGACAGTTTCTTGGTCACGAGGACCAAGTAGGTCCTGTAGGTTGAGGCAGAGACCAACTGGTCTGGGACCAAGCAGACTCGTGGTCACGAGGACCTAGTAGTTCCCGCAGTGACAAACCTAGTCAGTTAACCAGGTGGATCTTGGTCAGTGGACCAAGATGATGATGTGTGATGTCCTCTTCTCCTAGGTCTTCGAGATGGTTGAGTTAGATGGTCTTCTCAAGGGACTGGCCACCCCTTGATGGAGCCACTAGCATTTGACCCGAGGAGCAGTCTAGAGGACCACATGATCACATCATCCAGTGTGGACCCTTCCTTATACAATGATGATGAACTTTCAGGTTGTGTATGGAACACTTGTACATTTGAGAGAGAGATGATTGGTTGTACCCAAGGTTACAAAAACCAGACCGGTTTAGGGAAAACCGACTGGTTAGACCGGTTTCGGCGCCTTTCTGGTCTGAACCGCCCGACAAAACCTTTTTTGACCGGTTTTGTACGGAACCGACTGGTTCAGACCGAATTGCTTAGAACCGCTTGGAACCGGTTTTCAAGAAGAAACCCGCTGGTCCGTACAACAGTTGTATGGCCGGCCAAAATCCTTTTAATTTTTTTTTTTTAAAAGATAAAGGGAAGTGGGTCTTGGGGGGATGAACGTGGACAACCCTAAACACTCCCACGAAGTTATAAAAAGATCCCCACCCCCTCTCTTTCACTAACACTATTCATTAGAGTCTTTCCAATATTTGAATTCTGAGTTTGTGCTTGGGGGTCTTGAATCTTCGGCTCTTTGAGTGTTGATTGCTGAGGGTCTTCGAGCTGGTTTCTAGGCTGATTTGAAGGGAGGATTGAAGAAGTATTTTGCGAAGGGTATGGGTTGATTTGTTTTGGAGACATTTGCAACAGATTTGGAGCAGAATTGGAGTAGATTCGAAGCAGATTTTGAGTCCACTCAAGGCTGGATTTCTTGGGAATATTTGGAGGCATCGCTTCAAGGTATGTAAAATGAGCCACGTATTCCTTTAGTTTTGTAGTGATTAGTCTCTAAAAATTTGAAATCGTTTTTTTTCATAGGATTTAAAAATGTAGGGTTTTACTTTTTATTTGCTGATTTATATTGCTTTCCATGGGTCCCAAAGATAGAAAGGATCCTGCATGGGTACATTGTCAATTAGTTGAGGGGAAAATGGTGTGTAACTATTGTCAAAAGCAGGTTGGTGTGGGAGGTATACATAGGCTGAGACAACATTTAGCGGGTGCAAGGGGGAATGTAAGACCATGCCCAAAAGTCTCTGATGACTTGAGAGCTAAGATGCTTGGTTATATTGAATCCTACCAAGACGAAAAAGCTAGAAAAGAGAGGGTCCAAAAAGAGATAGGGAGAAGTTGTAGCTCTGATTTTTCTGAGAGAAACCCTAGTTTTGAAGAATCCTCTAGTTTTCCAAATCCTACCCATGATCCTTATACCATACCTAGGGAAAAAATGTTGGTGGTGGTGTTGGTAGCAGTACATCCCAATTTAAAATGCCCCGTGGCAACCTTGAGTCTTTTTTTCAGCCCCGCACTACCCCTGGTGCTCAGCCCCATTGATGCCAAATGGAAGAAGGTGGAAAAGGAGGCTGCTTGGGAATGCATTGCTAGATGGTGGTATGATGCAGACATACCTTTCAATGCTACAAGATCTGTTTATTATTGGCCTATGCTGGATGCTGTAGCTTCATGTGGTCCAGGCTTCAAGTGCCCCAGTTATGAGGATATTAGGGGGCCGCTTTTAAAAAATGAAGTGGAAAGAGTACAAGAATACCTATTAGAGTTCAAAAACTCATGGAGTAAAACAGGGTGGACGATCATGTCCGATGGATGGACTGATACATGGGGTTGCACCATTGTGAACTTCCTTGTTGCTTTCCCAAAAGGAACTATGTTCCTTAGATCAGTGGATGCATCTAACCAAGTGAAGGATGCACATTTACTATTTCGTCTTTTGGATGACGTAGTTCTGGAGGTGGGGGTGGAAAATGTAGTACAGATTATCACAGATAATGCCTCCAACTATGTTGCAGCCGGAAGGATGTTAGAGGAGAAACATCCCACCATTAGGTGGACTCCATGTGCAACCCATTGTTTGGACCTCATGCTTGAGGATATTGGGAAAATGGAGTGGGTGAAAAAGTGTGTGGAACAAGCAAAATCCATAACAAGATACATTTACAACCACACATGGGTTTTGACCCTTATGAGAAAATGCATTGGTGGAAAAGAGCTTGTTAGGCTAGCTATCAGAAGATTTGCAACAAACTCTTACATTGCAGTCCTTGATTGAGCAAGAGGCCAACTTGAGGAAGATGTTCTCTTGTGATGAGTGGAATGCTTCTCAATATAGGAAGAAGGATGAAGGAAAAGACATTGTTGACAAAGTCTATAAGAAAGGATTCTGGAAAAAGTCAGAGGAGATTGTACTTTTTAGTCAACCCCTTGTGAAAGTTCTGAGAATGGTGGATGGTGATAAAGCAGCGATGGGGTTTATTTATGAGGCCATGGATCAAGCCAAGGAGGCAATAAAGGATGCATATGACGACAAAAGACAAAAGTACCTTCCTTTGTGGAAAATAATTGATGAATGCTGGAACAAACAACTCCATCGGCCTTTACATGCTGTAGGCTATTACTTGAATCCAAGGTAACTACTTTCAAAGTTTTTAAGTTATTTTATTAAATTTTAATTGCAAAAGTTTATCATCTTCTTAAATTGATCATCTGCTTTGTCTTGACTCTTCTAAAGGTACCATTACACAAAATATTTTGAAGCAGATGGGGAGGTAAAGGAAGGATTGTACAAATGCATTGAGCACATGGTCTCTGATCCCGGTAAACAAGACGAGATCCACAACAAGCTCTTGCATTTCAATGAGAGTCTTGGTATCTTTGGCATGGCTACGACTATACGGTCTAGATCTAAAGATCCTCGAGGTAATAATAGAATTTAGAAAGTCTTTACAGTTTAGAATATGAGTAAAACTTTTAAATTCATTTGCTATTTTTTCTGTCTTTGCAATGTACATGCAATATATTGGTGGCAACAATTTCGTAGCCAATGCCATGATTTGCAGAAGTTTGTAGTTTGAATATTGAGCCAAATATGTAGTGCTTCTGGTTGTGAACGCAATTGGAGTGTTTTTGAGCGTATACACACCAAGAAGCGTAACCGTTAGAGCAAAAACGGTTAAATGATATGGTATTTGTTTAGTACAACCTTAGGTTGAGGTGCAACCAATTGCAGAACAGGACCCCTGAATCATCTTCCATATTCTTGGATGATGGTGATGCCTCAACAGATTGGGTTGTGGAGACTCAACCACCAGCATTTGACATTGACAATGAAGACCTTTCATGGATGGATTTGGACCCACTTCCACAACAATAGGATGTGGAAGGTGATGTTGGACAGGTGCCTTCTGGACCAAGGGAGTCAAGTCAGGTGGCCCAAGCCCAGACTCCGCATGTTGAGGATCCGGATGTAGATGATGGCTTAGAGTCTGAGTTGGAGGCCTCTGAGACTGAGGATTCAGATGATTATAATGATTAGATTGTTAGTCTTTGACTCTAGTCATTTTTATAGGCCATTTAGAGCCTTTTTGATGATGTATTTGGATTCAAACATGTATTGCACTTAGTGCTAACTGCTATTTTGGTTCTATGCACTCTTATTTGCTATATAAATGAGATACTTTTCATATTTTGTGTATAATGGTTTGAATTCACATGGATGCACATGAATATATATATATAATTTTTCAAAATTTGAATATTTTATGTATTTTTGGTTGACCGGTTTTTTATTTTTTTATTTTTTTATTTTTTATTTTATTTTTATTTCTGGTTTTGGTCTGGTTCCGGTCCACAGGGTTGGCCGGTTTGACCACCAGTTCGGTTTTTGTAACATTGGTTGAGATTTCTTCTTTATGGCAGAGTAGGTTTTCTTTTCCGGTATTTAGGATCGAGTTTGACAGTGGAGCTGGTACAGATGAGACGGCCAGTCTTCACTCTTCAGAGTTTATTCTTGGGGTGTTTAGGCTTGGATGATGGAGGAGTGATCTTTTGAGGAGTCTATGCAGCTTATGATTACTTGGGTTATCAGGGGCATTCAGACTGATTCTTGTGTTAGCACCTGGCAGACTAGCTCTATGGGTAGAGGGTGTTTCACATCAGGTTAGTTTGGGATCCTGGTGACTTTACTTGGGTGCCTATGCAGACCATCATCCATGTTGGTAGTTTCAGTCCTTATAGGTATTTTAGCTCGGAGTTCTGGGTGAGGAGAATGTAGACGGGGCGTGGAAGTCGAATAGTTGTGATCAAAGTGGCACAACATTAGCATGGTGGACTCTTTTTGAGATTATCTTGGGACCCTGCTATTGCGGTATTAGACAGTACATCACCTGACATAGAGGTGAGAGACAGTTTTTGCTCTCATGAGGTAAAGGTTGGATTCCTAGTAGAGCATTTTCCGTAGGGGTTGATTGTGTTGCTACAGTATCAGGATGATTTACTTATTGGTAGTGTCCAGGAGGATTCCTATGCCTTATGAGACCACCTACCGAGCGGAGGATACTCCACCCCTCTCTGGTTGGTTTGGGACCCTAGTATCATTTATAGTCTCAGTTCAGCTCATTTGACGGAGCAACATGTTGTAGTGGCATTGTTTGAGGACACACAATCTTTGGGAAGGGAGGATTGTGATGTCCCCTTCCACTTGATGTTGACAACAGGATGACTGAGTAGCCTATTTGACCCCCATAGGCTATAGTCAACAAGCTGGGAGTCATATTGGTGCCACTTAACTTGGAAAAAGGAGTTTTGCTTACAGAGGTCATATTGCACAGAAAAACATTAATATTCCAGCCTAGCCCTATTGGGGATATTACAATGTGGGGGGGATATTTGAATCGGGGTATTGACTATTTGTATCTTTCCTAATTCCAGTAAACTGCTTGTAAAATTTCTTGTTTCTTTGAAGATATACTTGCACAATATGTACAGAGATATATTTGTAATCAATGATAAATGATAAGGTGATGATCGACTATAGCACATGGTGTTGTATAAATCAATGTTGGAAATATATTCAATTTATCCCGACCTCTCCTTTTTTTGCCCGAGTGGTTCAGCCCTCATATATTTCCGAGTTTTTCCAAGTGATCTATTCCCCCAAATGATCTATTTCACCAAATGATATTTGCAACATTGGTATAAATATATGTTGAATAGTCACATACTTGAAAATTTAGTTCCTTTGTATAAATTCATTTATATATGTATTTTTGTGTCTATTATTTTTATATTATTATGTAATATATTACAGTAGCTCATAGAACTGAGCATTAAACACTGTAATTGGAGCTCCCATTTCTTTTGAAAGTTTTTGGGGACTGGGGTAGGAATATGAGCTCGTAGAAGTTTTAAAATGTTCTAGGTGGAGTTTTAAAAGGTCTAGCAAAGCAGGAAAGCAGGATAAAGCATACAACCCGTTCTCTTCAATGCAATAAATGTTTGTCTTCTGTTACATGCTGTGTGTGTGATTCTTTCAACAAATGAAAATTGCTCTTAAATTTATTGTTTCTTCAAAGATTTAGGTGGCCTTTGTTTAAATTCTTCAGCCATTCTTTGTTCAGTTTAATATTTTGTTTAACTTGAGTATCTTCATTGAATTGGAATCACTCCAGAAATTTGTTATATTCAATATACTGACAATATGCTCTGTGATTGGCTTTTTTTGCAGATGTCCTAAATGTGTTGAACTAAAGCTACCGCGTGCAAATGCTGCTTTCTGGTTTGTACAGCCATTTGATTTGTTGACTCTTTGGATATTCATCATTTTATGTAATGCTTTCTTAAGTATCAACCTATATTAGTCAGTGTTCCACCATGTTTCCGGGATGCGAGAGCAGGGAAACGCACATTGGGGACGTGTGGAGACCACCCTCAAATTTTATGAAAATTTAGGGGACAGGGGGGCATTGAGGTCTTTAAAATTATTAATTATATATAATCTATATAAATCCCAACATATTAACATATAAATTCCTCATGCCATCACCATTTACACACAAACTTAAAAGTAAATAGTAAATACAAAATAGTAAACTTATTGTTGTAAACATGATTGTCAATTCATCATTGATTTATGAATCATTTATCATTTGAGTATTTGAATTTTACATTGATAAATTCTAAATTTATAACACATGCACATCTTCCATTATAACTGTGAATCATAGACATAAATAGTAGATGGAAATTTAAAATATTAAAATCACAAAGCTGAATCATATACATGTCACATAAACTTGTCTTAAACACCTTCAAATTTAAAGAGTCAAAAGAGTGATGAGTCAAAGACTCATTTTGAGGTCATCAATGATAGTATCTACTTCCAGAGTCAAAATTTAAACTGAAAACTAACAATGGACAATGAACACTGAAAATAAAAGTAGCGGAAAGAAAGTTGAAAGCATCAAAAGAGCATCAAGGAGATAGTTCCATGGACTGGTCCTCCTCATGCATCCGCTGTGTGAAGCCATCAGGACCATCAATGGGAGTGTCACTATCTGAGTCAAAGTCACTCTCATGAGTGACCAATGGCCTTCAAAGTTCAATCTCCTTGCTCCAACCTTCAAACCCCCTGCTCCAGCCTTCAACCAATAAAATTGCTCTTACCTTGGCAAATCACTCCTTCCCTTTGGCAAATCGGTCCTCTCTTCTTCGTTGTCGGTCACTTCTCTCCAAGGAAATCTGTTTGCATAAGATAAATATTTCAAATGTGAGAATAAGGGATGGGTTGGGATTTTAAGAGGGGTTGGGTGGGGTAGCTTTTAGGTTTATTAGTTTAATGATTTTTTTGGTTTTTTAAAGTTATGATTTTTTTTTTGAAAATCACATGGGTGCATCTGGGTGCCCCCCTTTTTGTGAGGGGGTTCCCAGACGTCCCCAACCTCTCTGTGACGTTCTTTGTGAATTTCCTTGAGTTTCCGAAAAAAGGGGACGCGGGGAAACGTCTCCCAAGGAGTCCCCATGCCCTCGGGGCATGGGAAACGAGGAGAGCGCACCTCCGACCCTGGGGGACGCGCCCCTTTGGAACACTGATATTAATATATTGTATCCTTGTCACGTTTGTATGATATTCCTTTAGTATCTGAGTGTTGTTGAAACCACAATGTTGAGTTTTATTATTGTAGGATGTATGTTATAGTTAAGCTAGATATGAAAATATTGGAAATGTGAGTATTAATTACTCGGAAGCAGTATTTTATATGCAAGATGCCAAGAACTCTGAGTTGCTGTCAGAAGTTTTTAAAAATGAAATGGAGATTTTGCTTTTAGGACTATTTGCAAGAATAAAATGCTATGTGAGGAGTGCAAATTCTAACATCATCATTCCTAAATACTTTGAACTTTTTGACTATGAAAGTACAATTGTGAAGTACTATTTAGAAGGAAAAATGGCTAAACAGTTTATTTTCTTAAATAACATTGATGCCTATAGAAGTTGAATATTTTAATTTATAATTTTATATAACTGAACTGGTGTCTTGGTTTAACAGTTCTCAGGATTGTTTTAAGGTGACATGGAGCTCACACAAGTCTGTGCATACAGAGGCTAGATTGCCAGCACTTAGGGCAGATAGCCCAGAAGAGCAGATATCAGCAGCACTTAGTAGAGGCTGGTTATATTGCTTAAAAAAAGGCCAGACCCGAACATCTCGACTTCCATATTTTGACTGGCCAGGGTGTGTATATGACTAATACTCTGCTGTTTTTTTAATCAATGATTGTTTCTCTGCTGTTTTTTTAATCGATGATGATTTCTCTGATGTTTTTTTAATCGATGATGCTTTTTTATTTTACTTTTAAGTTGTGTTTGAAATTGATTGTGGCTACACTAAAATGCAGTCCAACTACCTGAATAGAAGAGTTTGTCATTGCAACTCTGGTCCTGAGTAAAGGGTATAGCCAGGTTCTCTAGAAGCAAAGATATATCATTAACCCAACGGATATTATGCCTAAAATACGGTTCAAATTCAATACTGGAAGTCTGAATTTCATCCCAATCAATTCAGAAGATGAACATTTATTATTTACGAATACCTTTTAAATATGCTTTCCGTGATCTTCTCTTTCTACAAAATGTGTAGTTTTCTTCCAGCTTGAAGACTATCTGCATCTTTCTAAGCAAAGGCAATCCCGACTGACATTCGGATAACCAAATCCAATTTAAATCCAGAATCTTCTTTCAAGCTGAATGGAGTGTTCATCTCATGACAAGTTGCTTGACGGCATCGTTTCCAAAAGAAAGAAATGCCCATTGGTTGGATCGTGTGACTGCCGAATCAACCATTTGTCTCCAAACACTTCTCCTTTCCAATGTAAGACAAAGAGAACATTGTACTCAGGAGAAACCTAGGCTCAAAATGTTTTGGCAACTTCACAATTCCACAATACATGCTTCACTGTTTCAAGTTTTTGAGAAAGCACACTGTTTGTAAATTTGTAATTGAGCCTTTACTGCTAAACTGTTATGAAGAAGCAGCCACCCAAGTACTGAGTAGTAATACAGGTATGGGACTTCCAGATTATTGCTAAACTGTTATGAAGAACCAGCCACCCAGGTACTGAGTAGTAATAGAAGTATGGAACTTCTAGGTTACTGCTAAACTGTTATGAAGAACCAGCCACCCAAGTACTTAGTAGCAATAGAAGAATGGGACTTCCAGATGTCTTAACACCTCAGAAGTCACCTTGTTTTGTGATTTTGAACATTCCGCTTCTTATTAAGATGACCTTCCATTGAATAAATTGGCGGAATCTTATCATAAAGCTATTTGATTCACTGTCCTTAAATGGCTTCCCATAAGAACATTTCTAATTCTGCCAAATGTTTCCATGGACGTCCAAGTTTAGCCTCAACAAACAGTCATCCAGAATCATCTGACATATTGCGGTAAACATGGGCCAATCAATGGTTGAAGTCTATGATACCAATTAATTGCTTGCCAAGATAGCTATTTAACTGTGGTCTTATACCACAATTCAGTCCATGGATGAAATACTTTCTTTGCCCATCATTTTCCTATGATGGAAGGAAGAAACACAAGTTGCTTTCTTTCCATAGGATTTTCTTAAAGAAGAAGTCTTTATTCTAGAATTTAAAATTGTATTATTCTTTTCTTAAGTTACAATGCTTAGGGAAAACCCCCGAGTACTTCCCTCACTTTAGGGATGGTACCCAGGGTAAACCCTAGATTCTTCCGGGCACAAGGCCAGGTCAACAACAGGGCTCAGTGCATGTGGGAGAGATGTTGGTGTAACACACATGGTCAATGATCAAATAAAATCGGAAAAATTTGATGTATGATGTTTAATAGATCTGGGGTTAAGATGGATCTATGCTAGTGTATTTTATAGTCTTACTTTTAGGTCATCCTTGGAGATTGATATGATTTCTTTCTTTCCCTTTGTTATTGCTAGGCTCAGAGTAGAAACACCATAAGCATCCTTGTAAAGCATCATACTTGATGTGATAAATGTTGACCTTTTTTATCACCAACAAAGTGATAGATCTCAGCAAGTCAACTTGGCCTATCACTGAAACGAGTCAAGAATACTTGGACTTGATAGGTCTAACCTGGATGCAAGTTGACTTGCCCTAACTTGTTGAAAATAGTCAGAACTCATGTAATATCCCAACTGATATTTTGTTGCCTTTATAGTCTTTCTGATATATTTTCTTGCTTGTTTGAAGTCTTGTAACTCAATACTAAAGTAAAATATGAATGCATGTGCTGTACTATGATTGCATGATCATGCATGCAAGTGCATGGGTTGCCAAAACCCTAAATGACCCAAGTATTCAAATATGCTATTAAATAGGGATAGAAATGATGCATGTACGTACCAATAACTTGTGCAGTGGATGTAGATCAATGTAAGATAAGCATGCAAGTAATGCACCAAGAGTAGGCTGAGATATGTGATATCCTCTATCCAACAATTCGCCCATGCAGATAAGTGCACCTTCTTCAGATTAGGAAGTGAATAATAATTGCTCCAATGATGTGATGTTGCTCCAGAAAGTTGGCACTAGGGTTATAATGCCCTTCTGATCAATATAGAACCCACATGCAAGACATGCAGTGAGTCTAGGGCTTGATGCAAATTGTCTCCTCAAGGAAAGTCTCCCATGCAAAGGGGGCGCCCTTTTGAAAGATGTAATGATGAGATCTCTCTCCCGAAACTGAATAAGAAGCCTGTATTCAGTAACTAGGCTAATAATGGTGCTCTCGGAAGGATGGAAGCTGCATGCAGACTGAATAGGAGTTATCTATCAAGATATGAAGATCTCCAACTTGCCCAAGTCGCCCATGCAAGAGGGCGAGTCTCTGAATCCAATATGTGGTTCGCATTCCTGAGAAATGCTGAAGAATGCTGTATAATATGGAAGCACTGTTGAATATCTATGATCCAATCCAGAAAGTCACTAGGGCAGATAGATTCCACTGCCGAAATACACTTAATGGTTGAGTAGTGTGCCCTCAACCCTAATTTGGCTCTTTGAGCTCTACAAACCGAATTCACAAATCAATAATCAATAAGCAGACCTAATCATTCACTTTATCCTTCTTTTATAACTTTGACATTGCATGCCCTAACTTTGCATGTCTAGGTTGCTTTTCTCTTCTAATTTTCAGTTGACTTGCATGCATTGCTTTCTATGTGCATGTAGGATTAATTAAGATGTTTTTGTGCATGCATCATGAAATATGGTCCGCATGTAATGCATGCAAGTGGCCCCTAGTTCCTGTGTCCCTCTTTTATCTACCGATGATCTAATAACCACGATTAAGATCTTCTTTTGGTTTGAATGGTATCAATCCTCAGTCAATTTCCTAAATGTCAGTACCTGCTTGAACCTATGGGAATTAGATAGGTTAGCGGGATGGTCCCCTGTGCTTAAGCAGAAGAGGACATTAGAACTCACCTACTTAAACCTAAACTCACCAAGTTAAAGGCCAATTCTCGAGTTCACTTGCGAGTCAAAGAGTATAAAGGTGATTGTTTTGTCATTTGCACAATTCTTACTCATTTCTCCTAGAGGCTTTTGAAAAGATTTCAAGACTAGGGTTTTGAACTTGAAGCACACTGGCAAGGATTTTCTGATTTTGATACTTGCAGCACACTGGCAAGAATGTTCTGATTTTGACACTTGCAAACCAACTCGGGGGTATTATAGTTAATTTTTATGCAATATTTGAAATTTTGTTATATGAATCTATGATTTGAGATTTGACTTCAGATTTTGAGTCTTCACTCTTGACATTTTACATCATGAATCATGATTCATAAGCCATAGTCCAGGGCAACTGTATATCTTCTTGAAACTTGATGGATGAATGATGATAATAGATATGATTGTATCATGGACATTACTACATTGTATGATATAACTGGTTATGTTTGAATGTTTTTTTGCATCATATTTAATGTATTTGCATGGTAATCTTTCATATGTAATCTATAAAAACTTTTATTTTTCTTGAAATTCTATAATAATTATTTTATTTTCATGGTGCTGAATCTTTGCCATGTTGACACACAAGTTTTTGCCAACTCCCATATCAAGTTTTAAACCTCGGCCAAAATGAGTTTCATCCCAAGTCAATTCTTATGATTTTGGTCACTAGTGGACATGTATCCCGTGAAAGCAGTTGACACTTGTGTGACCCCTTGCATGGTCAGTTCTTAATGATATTGCTTCTCTCTAGTTTCCTCCAACTGACCTAATGGAGATATGTGTGCATCACATATATACAACAAATATGGATTTATTTGAAAATTTGAACGCTGTAATTTGTATGTCTAGGCCAAACTGGGAAGAAGTGCGTACATCAGAATCATAGCCATTGGGTGAGATCCTCCCCTTCCCCTCCCAAATTGAAAAGATAATGTACAGATAATTCCCAAGGAAAACTGAAAACACCCTAAACTTCAAAGGCAAAATTCCAAGCGACAAACCTGACAAAGGTTGGCCGCACAAATAACAAAAGCTATCTCACAGCTATCATTTATGGAGACTTCTCTTTGCAGAACAATTGTTTACAAGCTCGTATTAAACAACAGAGTTCTTTCAAAATTCCATCAATACTCTTTTCTTCTCCCTCTACTGTCATCTTTGAAGTAAATACTAGAGTTACTGCTAGAAAAGATACTTAGATCCTAACATTTCTCTGAATGGCTAACATTTCTTTGTCATATATTGAGTAGTGGCGCTCATAGTCCTTGAGTTTTCTGCTCTTGAATGCATAGGGTGATTATTCCAGTGTTTTGAAAACCGGTCCGGTTCGAACCGGAACCGGCCGGTTTGACCGGCCAAGTGAAATGGAACACCGAACCAGCGGTCAACTCGGATTGGGGTCCGGTTTGGTAATGAACCGGTCCTGAACCGGTCGGTTCATTACCAAACCGGACCTAACCGGCCGGTTCCGTAATAACCCGGCCGGCCAGTCAAGTGTTGTTAAAAATCCACTTTCAGCCTCATTGTCTGACATTCAGAATCAAGTGATCAAGAAGAAACTTCAAGAATTTAAGGCTTTAAGCACCCAGATGGAAAGCTAGTAGTTGGAGCCCCTGCATTGATTGCTACTAGTGCTGCAAATTGTGTCAAGCTTGTCAGAATGGTGTTGGGGTACATCTATCTTTGTCACTTTCTGCTCTTTTTGTTTGGCTGCCATTTGTTTAGAAAAATAGTCTTCTTTCTACTTGGCTTCTTCTTGGGCTTTCAGCCATCTTCAGGCCATCACCTTCAGATACTCTTGTATAGCCCCCTTTACTCTTGTAGACTGGAACAGAACTGAATTGGGCCATCAGAGGGGATCATAAAGAATAACAAAGGTTGACTGGCAATCATACTGTGACCTGAGTATACAATGTAAAAAGTAGCATCTCTAGCAGGTATGATATTTAATAAAATTAAAAAGTTAGACTTCTATTTGTTCTAATTTTTTAGCTTATTTTTTTTATCATAAAAGAATTTCTTAAACTAGTTCCTTGACAATAACAAATTCCTTGACAAAATATCAAAAAGCAGTCATCTAAATGTGAAGTCTCTACCTGAAAGAGGCAATGGAAATTTTAAAAAGCTCGCTGATAAATTTGCAAAAATATCTGTGTACTGAATTCAAAGTCCCTAATATGTGTCTAATGGTTTCAAATATACATATTATGTGTCTAATGGTTTGAAATATAGCTTGGAATGTTAAATATAATTTTTATGATTGAAATTGTAATTTTTTTTGTATTTTTTAATAGTCTGGTTCATTGGAATCAATTCGCTCCGGTTCATTACCGGTTCCGGTCCGAGTTGATCCCTGACCGGTTTGATTCCCGGTTCCGATTTTTAAAACATTGGATTATTTTGTATCAATACTCCTCCAATACCCTCTCCTGAAGCATCACATTCTAATACGAATGGCTGTGTAAAATCTGGTAGGGCTAGTACGGGGTATGAACTCATTACCTTCTTCCTTTTCTCGAATGTCTGTTGTTCTGCCTATGACCAACTGAATGCCCCTTTCTTTGTAAGATCTGTAAGTGGAGTTGTCATCTGTGAGAATCCGCTAACATACCTCCTGTAGTAAGTGCAAAGGCCCAAAATCCTTTCAACTCTGTCACACTTTTAGGTGTAGGCCAATCCAGTATGGATTTAATCTTTTCTAAGTATACCTTTACCCCATTTGCTCCTATCACGTGTCCCAAATATAACATCTCTTGCATACCGAACTCACATTTGAATTTTGGACATCTTTGCATATATTGATTGTTCTTTTAGAATTCCAAGTACTTCATCAAGGTGCTTTAAATGATCTTCCCAAGTCCTACTGTAAATCAATATATCATCAAAGAATACCAGAAGATACTTATGTAACTGAGCCTTGAAGGTGTGATTCATATATGACTGGAAAGTAGCCGATGCATTAGTGAGCCCAAATGGCATCGCCAGAAACTCATAGTGTCCATAGTGGCAACAAAAGGCGGTCTTTGGAACATCATGTTCCCTAACCCGTATCTGATGGTACCCTGATCGGAGGTCAGTTTTTGGAGAAGTATTTTGCCCCTTGTAATTCATCCATCAATTCCTCTATCCTTGGGATCAGATACTTGTTCTTAATTGTTTTCTTGTTAAGAGCCCTATAGTCAATGCACATGCGCAAGGTCCCATCCTTCTTTTTGACTAATACCACTAAGGATGCGAATGGACTAGAGTTGGGTCTTATTTAGCCCAATTTGAGCAACTCTTTGATTGTAGTTTCAATTTCATCTTTATATCTTTTGGGGTGTCGGTAAGGGGTCGTAATGACTGCTTGGGTCCCCTCCTCCAACTCAATAATGTGCTCAAATCCCCGAACCGGAGGCCTACCTGATGGAAGATCTCCGAATACTTTCTCATATTTTTGTAATAGTGCCTGTATGTCTGCTGGATGTTGTGTGGCGCTATTCGGTGTCTTCCTGAATGTAACCAAGCACTCGGCTGCCCACTCTATGTCTCTCTGTCGGAGTACAGCGTCCATCCTGTGTGATGATATTGCTCTAGGAGGGTAGGTATGCATACCTCTCAAAACCACTCTCTGTCTGTCTGTTCCCTGAAATTCTATCTCCGTGGTCTGGTAGTTCGTAGAATACTTTCCAATGGAATAAAGCCTCTGAACTCCCAACACCACACTTGTATCCGGCGCATCAACCACATAAAATGAATTTGTCATTGTGTAGTTTCCTAGATTCACGTTCAATTTTGGAATCCAATGAGTGCACTCCATACTATGGTTGCCTGCTATGGCCACTGTAAATCCATCAAATTTCTCGATTTGGATACCTCTCCGTTTTATCTATGCAGCATCAATAAAGTTGTGGGATGCCCCACCATCAATCAACACTCCAACCCTGTTACCATGTATGACCCCTCTTATCCGGAGAGTGGGGAATCTAGGAACTCCAGATAATGTAGCAATGACACCTCCCTTTATATCCTCTTAAAACTAATCCTCCTCCGCTGTGTGAAGTGCCTCTCCTTGTACCTGATCCCAATCATCCTCATCCTCTCCACTGTCGGAGTATACCTCTATGTAGTGAGCTTCTCCCTTTCCGGAACACCTGTGACCTGGTACCCATGGCTCTTGGCAACTAAAACATATTTTCTTTCTTCTAAGTTCCTGGCGGGTATCATTATTCCTCCACTCTCTTTTGGGCCATTCTTTTTGGAAATGTCTCTGTTCCTTATCTTTAATAGGCAAATTTGTTTTGGGTGAAACTTATTTTTTGGAATGGAATCCTGTAAATCTCTGGTACGATTGATGGCATTAGACAAGGTGGTGGGTCTATAAGCCTTAACCCATCCACACAAGGGTTCAGTGAGAGCCTCGGTAAACAACATAATTAACCTACTCTCTGAAATATCTGTCACCATGACTGCTACACTTTGAAATTCAGATACGAAGGATTCTGGACTACCTGTCTGTTTGAGCTGTGCTAGCTCTCTGAAATGTACCTTGGGGTCTTTCCTGTCAAAGCGCTCGATGAGCCTTTGTGTAAAATCAGTATAAGAAGTGATGGTATTGTGACCCAATGTCACTAGCCCGTGGTACCACCACTCATGGGCTTCCTCGTCCAAATGCAACGTAGCCAACTTAATGGCATTTGTCTCTATCATGGGGTTAAGTTGGAAGTAAGTGTCCAACTTTTGTACCCAATTCTGTGCTGGTCCACTATGGGACCCATCAAAGGTAGGAATTGTCAGCCTCCCTACTGTGCACTGTAACTCGTAATTCTGGTTGAAAGCCCTTTATAGACTCTTGGCCCGTTCTTACTCTTAAAATGACAAAAATCCGTAAAGGACATGGCTAACTGGAAGTTATCTCCCAATGCTCTGTACTCCCGTAAATATGCCCCCATTGGTTCTTCTAGTTGTACCTGTACTATCGACACCGCTGTCTGGCTATCCAAGAACTATGGCATGGTAGGTCTAGAGGACCTATTGTAGAGATGAGGGTGACATTGCATATTAGTATGTAAATGCTCTCCACTGCTACTTGTGGATACCCGGTCATTGTTGGGAAACAGAGGACTGTGTGGGGTGGGCCCTGATTTATTTGCCAATTTGTTGATGGCAGTCAACATTTCTTTGTCCCGTAGTGAGTTCCTTCAAAGTGGAAATGAGACTAGTGAAGGCCATTTTATCATCGTCTGCCATTGTTTCTTGATCCTTGCCTTTACCAAACTGAGTGTCTGTATCTTCTAGTTCTATATTCTCTAACTCCTCTTCTTCCCTTCTTCCATTGTTCCTGAACCTCTGTCTTTTGTGAGTAATATTGTGTGGGTCCCCTGTATTAATTTATTGTTCACAACTGCATGCTCCCACAGCTGGCGATAAACATGCTCTGATACCACTGTAATATCCCAATTGATATTTTGTTGCCTTTATAGCTATGTTGCATGGGTACCCGTACCCGGGGGTAGGGTACACGTACCTGTACCAGGTACTTGGGTAAGTGTAAGGTACGTTTCCTGTCGTACCCTGCCGTACCCCATATTGGCTCTACGTACCCAAGACGTCGTTATAAAAAAGGGGTACTTATAGGCTAAATGGTACGGCGTACCCTATGTTTGGGTACTCCGTACCTCGTGTTTGGGTACTTCGGGGGTTATGTTCGACTCAACAGAATGCAAATCCACAGGGAAAAATGTAATGATCCCCAACCAAAACTGAAGTAAATTTTGCTAACTGCATATGGAGTTTGGTTCAGGACTTGTGTCAAGCACTTTGCAACACTGTTCAAATTTCACTGAATATTGTCCAAATCTGGTAGATTGATTTTGCATTGATTTACAAGGAATGTTTTTATGGTTTTGTGTTCAGCACTCATGGAACATAATTTGACTACCAAATGTGCACATAAAAATATACATATGTATTTAATACTGAGAAATAGACTGACATCAACCCAAGAATATATTTGCAACTTTATATTGCTTGTAACAACAGTACAGATAGGTGTTTAAAATCATATTTCTATTGTACCTTCAAATTTGAGTTTGATTGTTTGTTACAGCTGCCTAGTACAATGATTTATCAAATTTTATGTAACTTCCAGTCTTCCACTTGATATCTACTATGAGTCCATGATTTATCAAATTTTATGTTTCAAATTTTCAATGCTAATGTTCATTGTTCAATGAATCATTGAATTTAGAATTATGAATCATGATTCATATTTTATGAAGAAATCTGAAATATGCATGTATGATGTGACTGTGACATGTTATATATATACAATACCCCTGACGTACCCAAGTTTCCTGGCAACTTAGCTTTATAGTCTTTCTAATGTAGTTTCTTGGTTGTTTGAAGTCTTGTAACTCAATACTAAAGTAAAATATGAATGCATGTGTTGTACTATGATTGCATGATCATGCATGCAAGTGCATGGGTTTCCAAAACCCTAAATGACCCAAGTATTCAAATATGCTATAAAATAGGGATAGAAATGATGCATGTATGTACCAATAACTTGTGTAGTGGATGTAGATCAATGTGAGATAAGCATGCAAGTCATGCACCAAGAGTAGGCTGAGATATGTGATATCCTCTATCCAACAATTCACCCATGCAGATAAGTGCGCCTTCTTTAGATTAGGAAGTGAATAATAATTGCTCCAATGATGTGATGTTGCTCTAGAAAGTTGGCACTAGGGTTATAATGCCCTTCTCATCAATATAGAACCCGCATGCAAGCCATGCAGTGAGTCTAGGGCTTGATGCAAATTGCCTCCTCAAGGAAAGTCGCCCATGCGGTGCCCTTCTGAAAGATGAAATGTGAGATCTCTCTCCCGAAACCGAATAAGAAGCCTGTATTGAGTAACTAGGCTAATAATGGTGCTCTCGGAAGGATGGAAGCTGCATGCAGACTGAATAGTAGTTATTTGTCAAGATATGAAGATCTCCTACTTGCCCAAGTCGCCCATGCAAGAGGGCGAGTCTCTGAATCCAATATGTGGCTTGGATTCCTGAGAAATGCTGAAGAATGCTGCATAATATGGAAGCATTGTTGAATCTGTATGATCCAACCCTGAAAGTGACTAGGGCAGATAGATTCCGTTGTCGAAATACACTTGATGGTTGAGTAGTGCGCTCTCAACCCTAATTTGGCTTTCTGAGCTCTCCAAACCGAATTCACAAATCAATAATCAATAAGCAGACCTAATCATTCACTTTATACTTCTTTTATAACTTTGACATTGCATGCCCTAACTTTGCATGTCTAGGTCGCTTTTCTCTTCTAATTTTTAGTTGACTTGCATGCATTCCTTTCTGTGTGCATGTAGGCTTAATTAAGGTGTTTTTGTGCATGCATCATGAAATATGGCCCGCATGTAATGCATACAGGTGTCCCCTAGTTCCTGTGGCCCTCTTTTATCTACTGATGGTCTAATAACCATGATTAAGATCTTCTTTTGCTTTGAATGGTATGAATCCTCAGTGAATTCCCTGAATGTCAATACCTGCTCGAACCTATGGGAATTAGATAGGTTAGTGGGATGGTCCCCTGTGCTTAAGCAGAAGAGGACATTACAACTCGCCTACTTAAACCTAAACTCACCAAGTTAAAGGCCAAGTCAAGGTTACTTGGGAGTGCGAGCGGGAGTGAGAAGCGAAATTTTCAAAAGCTTCTAGTTAGGAAGCGTTTTTTTATATAATATATATTTTGATGCATATATGTCAACAAATGCATGTAGAATGTTGAATTAGTTATGGAAAGGATAAAAACATGAAATAAACAATAATAGTTAATACCATATAACATCATTTCATCAATCATCAATCATTAATCATTTACTAGTGAATTCATCAACCATAGGTCCAGACTCCAGTATCCATGATTCCATAAGTTATAACATCAAGATTCAACCTTAAAGCTTCAAATTTTCAATATATAAACATTTGTACTTGTAAGTTGTAACCAAAGTTACCAGGTAACCAATTACCAAACTATAGTGACATAGTCTATAACAGAGAACATCAACCATAAAATGAAAGTTGAAAGTTGAAACAATTCACGAAGCATCATATTCATTACCAAAGAGTTATAATATGCTTTTATGCAGTCAATGACTCAATCATGCAAAGTTGCAAATAGTGAACTTCAAATTCAAAGGTAGGTTGAACTTCAAACTTCAAACTTGAAATGCCATGTAATGTTTACAAAATATATGATAATAAATATAAAAGAGTCAATAGTGCAGAAACTTGAAAGTACTGTAAACAAGAAAATACAAGAAACAAAGATTTTATGGATGTTTCCTCTTGCCACGAGAAATTTCCATTTTCTTTCCTCGTGCTTTATGAACAATGGGAGTGGGATTACCATCCCCAGTAGCCACCAATGTTGAGCCACGTCCAAGACTCGATCCTGCACGACCCCCCCTCACTGATGCAGATGGAGGTCGTGAAGTTGAACCTCTATGCAAAGATGGTGCATCTGGAAACAAGGTAGAAGATGGCGGCGCCATTGGTACTGCATGGTCATCCTCATCGCCCAAAAGCTCTTCCTCCAAGCGCTCCAAAGCTAAGGCTCCATCCTCCAAGTTATGCTCCTCATGACTGTTGTCCCAAGTGACATATGATCTATCAGTTTTGGCACACTCACAATAATGAGTCAACAACCTCAAGTTGTAATGTACATAAACCAAGCTTTCTGCTTGGTTTTCATTTAATCGCTTTCTTTTCAATGAGTGGATGAAGCTATAGGTGCTCCAACACCTTTCTACAGAGGAACTGTTAACCACCTATGAAAGCACTTTGACAGCCAATTGATTCAAGCGTTGGCATGTTGAGCCATACATGTTCCACCATTCGATAGGAGGCACCCTATCTCAATCTCTGATTGCATGCAAAGTACCAAATGGACCAACTTCACTGAGGTATTTGCTTAATTCACTGCGCAATATGTCACATTCCTCTGCATCAGGGACCAACTTGTCTATAGCAGCCCCAACCTGTACCTCTGGATCTGTGTGGGGCTTTCTCCTAACCCCATTCCTAGGTGCTGGTTTGGCCAACCAAGATGGAGAATAATATTTTTGTGTTAACACATACGCTAAGGCATGCAGTGGAACGTTGTGATGTTCCCACCTTTTGACCACATGTGTGTGAATATGGTCATACAAGATGGGATCTTTCTGTTCAACAAATATCTTCAATTTGTCCCAACATACTATCCATCTATTCATACACCTCCCCAATCACCGGCTTATCTGTATCTGCAAACCGAATCATGTAATAAATGGGCTTTGTGAACTGCAAAACATACTTGACACTTACCAAAATGTGACATCAAGAACTGCTTCTTCCACCTCCTGAAAATCAAGCCTATCAGATGCGGATGTACACCTATCTTTCAAGACTTGCCATGACTCACTTGATACCATGCTAGCCAATGCCTCTCTTACCTTCAAAAGGCGCCTGAAAGTGAGGTAGTAGCTAGCAAATCTAGTCTTTGCTATCTTCAATAGCTCCAACTTTGAGTGACTGCGGAAAATGCCATGGGCATTGCTATGGTTGGTTATAAATCTTATCATGTTCTTGCCCTTTTTGTACAATTCACCAATCCATTTGTATTGATTTTCCTTAAACTTAATGATGTCGTGCATCAAAAGGTTCATTGTGTGAACCAAACACCCAGACCAAAATATGTTGGGGTATTTATCTTCAATGATTGCTCTCGCTGCCTTACAATTAGCAGCATTATTGGTTATGACTTGGATGACATTGTATGGACCAATAGCTTCAATGGTTTTGAGCAGGAGTTCTGCAATGTTCATGCCAGTCTTGAATTTATCTGAGTCATGGGCTAAAAGGAAGACTACACCAGTAGCAGACACACCAAGAACATTTATCAATGGCTTGCCTTTTACATTTGTCCATCCATCTAATACAATTGATACCCCATAATCATTCCAAGCATTTGTGAATTGCCCCAAAGCATTTTGGATCTTGCCTCTTTCCTTGTCAAGCCCCACAATTCTAGCTTCGTCATACCCTGGGCTCTTGTATCCTACTGGAGCAGTGCGAATGGCCTCTACCATTTCATGCCAGTAGGGTGAGCGAAGGACATTGAATGGTACGCCACATGCATAGAGAAACCAGAACACTTTTGCATCCACGTCATCCCTACCACCTTGGTCAAGGAAATCTGATATTGTCCTGCGTGACCCAGGGGGCGAGAATCCACTACCTTGGGTGGATGGGCCTCCAGTTCTCGGTGAGCTCAATGAGGGGTCATGGTCAACCCTTGATGCTTTTGATTTGTTTTGTGCTTCGAATTCTTCCTTCTTATACATGGCTCTTTGTGTTGATGGCACATTTGGGCAAACACAAACTCCTACAATTTTGTTTTCATCACATGGCATGTTCCCACATAGATGTCTTCTCAGACGGGTATATGAACCTGTGTAAGTCTTTTTACAATGGGGGCTACCGAATTTGGCGGTTCCACCCCCCTTGCTTCCTCCCTGCTTGGTGACATATTTCCACAAGGGTGTTGAGTCCTCCTTGGTTTTCATTCGGTTTCCCTCCTCCTCCTCCTATTCCCCTCCCTCCTCTCCACGGTATGTGCCACTACCCACTTCTTCATCATCTCCCTCTCCCTCATTCCTCCTCCGGTTTTCAATAAACATCATCAAAATAACAAATGGAACCAACAAAAGAAACCATAAACCCATCATCATGTTTCTTGGACTTGGAAGTTGGAAGTGGAACTAGAGATTTAACCTGTTTCCCTGCAATAGAATGATGGAGAAAGCATGGGAAAGAGTAGGAGAGGAACATTTACAATGACATTCTAGATTCTAGTCAAATTTCAAACTTCAAAAGTTCAAGTCTCAAGCATCAAGCATCAAAACTTCAATTCAAACACAAAGCAAATCAACACGCAAAGGTTTAGAGCCTACCTATTTGGATGCCAATGGTAGTGAGTGTGCCAACTTGCCAAGCAACCAACCTTCTTCATTGTCCAAGAAAAAACCAAGCTTGATGGCACGTTCTCCTCTTCTCTTCTCCTCTTCTCCTCTCTTCTCCTCTCCTCTCCTCTCTTCTCTTCTCAAGCAAAGCAAAGTGATAAATGGAGTGTGGAGGAGGGCGTTATCCCTCAAAGCCCTATTCCTCCTCTTCAAAACCCCAAGTGTGGACCCCACTAGCTCGAATTCATCTTCAAATCCGCGGGTTGACGCGAAGCGTCCAAGGAAGCTATGGGAAGTGATTTTTTAATTGGCCGGAAGCGATGGGAATCAATTAGGAAGCGAAAGGGAATTGGAAGCGATCAGGAAGTGACGCTTCCGATCGCTTCCTACACGCTTTATGACAGTGGCAGGGAGCTTTTTAAATTGGGCGGAAGCTAGCTTCCAAAATTCGCTTCCGTCCAGAAGCGAAACGGAAGCATGATTCCGCTTAGCTTCCGGATAGCTTCGGCCGGAAGCTAGCTTCCAGAGCGGGGGCAAGGGAGGGGGCAGCACTTCCCCACAACGTAGTGCCAAGTCTCGAGTTCACTTGTGAGTCAAAGAGTTTAAAGGTAATTGTTTTGTCATTTGCACAATTCTTACTCATTTCTCCTATAGGCTTTTGAAAAGATTTCAAGACTAGGGTTTTGAACTTGAAGCACACTGGCAAGCATTTTTTGATTTTGATACTTGCAGCACACTGGCAAGAATTTTCTGATTTTGACACTTGCAAACCAACTAGGGGGTATTACAGTTATTTTTATGCAATATTTGAAACTTTGTTATATGAATCTATGATTTGAGATTTGACTTCAGACTTTGAGTCTTCACTCTTGACATTTGACATTCATGAATAATGATTCATAAGCCATAGTCCAGGGTGACTGTGTATCTCCTTGAAACTTGATGGATGAATGATGATAATAGATATGATTGTATCATGGACATTACTACATTGTATGATATAATTGGTTATGTTTGAATGTTTTTTTGCATTATATTTAATGTATTTGCATGGTAATCTATAAAAACTTTTTTTTTCTTGAAAATCTATAATAATTATTTTATTTTCATGGTGCTGAATCTTTGCCATGTTGACACACAAGTTTTTGCCGACTCCCAAATCAAGTTTTACACCTCGGTCAAAATGAGTCTCATCCCAAGTCAATTCTTATGATTTTGGTCACTAGTGGGCATGTATCCTGTGAAAGCAGTTGACACTTGTGTGACCCCTTGCATGGTCAGTTCTTAATGATATTGCTTCTCTCTAGTTTCCTCCAACTTACCTAATGGAGATGCGTGTGCATCACATATACAACAAATATGGATTTATTTGAAAATTTGAACGCTGTAATTTGTATGTCTAGGCCAAACTGGGAAGAAGTGCGTACATCAGAATCATAGCCATTGGGTGAGATCCTCCCCTTCCCCTCCCAAATTGAAAAGATAGTGTACAGATAATCCCCAAGGAAAACTGAAAACACCCTAAACTTCAAAGGCAAAATTGCAAGCGACAAACCGGACAAACGTTGGCCGTACAAATAACAAAAGCTATCATTTATGAAGACTTCTCTTTGCAGAACAATTGTTTACAAGCTTGTAGTAAACAACAGAGTTCTTTCAATATTCCATCAATACTCTTTTCTTCTCCCTCTACTCTCATCTTGGAAGTAAATACTAGAGTGACTGCTAGAGAAGATACTTAGATCGTCCCTATGGATATATTTTGAAGGATGTGTGAATATTAAATATATTCTGCTGTTTAATAATGATATTATGTTTCTATTGAGTGCACACACACATGTGCGCTACTGTCTACCCACAACTTTCCAACATCAAACCATTAAATCCATGGAATCTTGGTGGTCTCTTCTCTTTGAATATTTCCTTGTTGATGAGCTTAAGTGTTTAAGTGTTTTTTAAGGGGACTTCAGGTGTTATTCTCCACATTTTCAAATTTTTTTTCAAGTTACACATTTGATATGGATAACTCTTCTTTATGTCTTAATCACACCTTTGTAGGATGGTGAAGTTTGTTTAGATTTTATTAATGCAGATTGCTTGTAAATGCATTTGTATTGCTGTGTTTGAAAGTGAAATTATAGAGGAATTTAGTTTCTTCAGACCCTGACAAATATTCCTTTATGGATGAACAGGCCATTGAGACCTTATCCAATTTCCTCAAAGCGTATTGTTCCTGACAGCATCTCAAAGCCAGATTGGGCGTTTGATGTATGTATCTGTTATGTATGCCTCCAAGTTTCTGAAGTTTTATCGAAGTGTTATGTTGATTATGCTTTTTTACCATGAAAACATTATATTTATGCCTTTTGACTTGTGTGGGCATATAATGCTCAATAAAGAACTCTACCAATGGTTACCTAGACAATTACTTGCTTTGTTTCTTGAATTTGCATATAGAATTGGAGTGGAATAGGTTATCAGTACTATTGTTACGTCAAGTCCATATCATCAGGAATTCTTTCATTAAGAAACGAGACATGCTGACTGGTATTTCTACGCCAGTATGTTGAGTCAGGTGTTCATTGCATGAAGCAAATTGCAAGCTAATTGTTGATTGACTCTATTATAGGGAATTCCAAAGGTGGAGCCAATGAGTGATTTACAAAATACAGTTGAGGTGTGGATAATATTTAGCTGTTAGTACGAGTTATGCTAATCGTTTTTGTTTTTGTTTGTGGTGCTAGAACTAAAGCAGTTTCTAGATTGTTCCTGATTGCCTGATGAAAAGCTGACAAATGTGTATTTGGGTTGTCTATTTTGAAGATCAAAACTCCACAACAGATAGAAAGGATGAGAGAGACATGCAGGGTAAGTCAAAGCTTCTCTAGAAAACAAGTTCTTTAAAATGTGATTTTTATTGAAGGAAGTGAAGACATGCTCTGGCTTTCTTGTATACCTCTCGATTCAGTGCATCGTAATATTGTTTCTTGATTGTCTTAATGCTTTTGTACTTAATAAAAAAAGCGTATTTTTTACTTTTTGATGGGTGCCTAGATTGCTTCATTTTGAGCCTTGAAGTAACACCTTTTTTCCTTGTTTACCCCTCTATCTTTCTTCTCAGAACTGGTATTATCTCATATATACTCACACATCTAACACAGGAATGCTGGATTGTTATCTTAGAAGATTAATTAGTTTATTTAGAGCATTTATACCGATGTACCCCGAAGTTTTCGGGACATGGGGACGCGGGAGCGGTGTAATGGAGGAACGACATATGCAAAAGTACCCCCCCAAATTTTAGGAAACGTCGAAGGGTACGTCAAGGTCTTCAACGTAGGGGACCCCACCATGAATACTACAAAATTTATATTAGAATACATAAAAATTGAATGTTGGAGCATAAGTCATTAAAGTCTTTAATTTTATAATCTAAAGATTAATACAAGTTTGCAACATACATCAAGTGAAATAAAATGAAATACAACCATACATAAGCTATAACTGATAAAACAAATCCGGAGATACAACCATATTGAACAACGAAATGATATTGAGGCTACTGAGAAGGAAAATAGTGGACAACGTGGCTCTATATCATTTATTTTTTTAATAATTTTTTATTTTTTGGTAAAAAACAATCAAAGAAAACATGGGGACGCCATTTTGAGGAGGGAAACGTTTCCCTTCTGTGTTTCCTTGAGTTTCCTTCAAACGGGGACATGGGGGGGACGTTTCCAATGGAGTTTCCAAGTTTCCGAGATGTGCAGGGGCGTGGAAGCGTGATTCCTACCCTTGGGGACGCGTACCCGTGTAACACTGATTTATACTAATAGTTTAAGAGATTGCATTATGACGTCATATCTAAGGATTGTGCAGATTCAGGTTTAAAGAAAAAAAGGGTTCAACCTCACAAGAATTTGAATTCAAGAGAAGCATCAACACATTGATTGCTTCATCAATAAGTTTGGTACCTAATTATTATGAGAGGAGAGCCTAAAACTAATATCCTAGAATATTGGAAACTAATTTCCTAGAATATAGGAAATTAATTAACCTTGGAGCATCTTTTGTAACTAATAGCACATATATAGGATCTAGTTACAATTCAATTATATTTCATTTAATTCAGAATATGCCCTAAATTGTATATAAATAAAAGGGCCCACACTTGTATTTGCAAGTTGGATACATTTGAGAGATAGACTCTTGCAATGGTGTGCAATTTCTAGTTTCTGAATGAAAATAAAGTTTGAGTTTTAGGCTTTAGCTTTTGAGTTGAGTAGTTCTTTAGGGCTGTAGTTTATACCAGCACCCTATTCTCAAGGGAGCAAGCCCCAGTCCATGAGAGTAGGTGATGTGTATTGTAAATAGTTTCTTTTATTTATGTGTTATTTCATAATATAGCATTCACGTGTTTACTTTCTACAGTATGTTTACTTTCCGCAAGTGTGTTTAATTTTCCGCAATGCCTTTATCGGAGTTTTCTAACAATAGGGGCTCTGACCCATCGAACTAGGAAGTGCAATGTCATGCCAGGAGATGTGCTGGTGACAACAGGGTTCCCATTAGCATGATTGTCTCTGCATGGGCGAATTGGACAAAGGAAGGGATCTTCATATCTAAACCTACAATTGCTATTTGGTCTGTATGTCTTTTCCATTCTTCCTGGAGAGCCATTATTAGCCCTGTTACTGAATACAGGCTTCTACATAATCTTCTGGAGAAAGTTATCATTGAATTTCATACCAAGAGGGTGCCTTCCCTTGCATAGGCGACTTTACTTGAGGGGTCAACACGTTTTATGACCTAGACCTAGTGCATGGCTTGCATGCATCTTCCATATTGATCAAAAGGCCACTATAAGCCTACTACTTACTTCTTGGAGCCATATCATATCTTTGGAGCACTTATTATTCATTCTAAAGACTGAAGGAGGCGCCATCCTTGCATGGGCGAATTATCTTGAAGAGAACATCTCATATCTTGGTCTATTCTTAGTACATGACTTGCATGTCTGCATTATATTGTTCTACAACTCAAGCACAAGCCATTGGTACGTAAATGCATCATTTCTAGTTTGTTCTTATTGCATATTTGATTACTCGGGTTTTTAGGGTTTATTTAACCCCATGCGCTTTGCATGCATTATCATGCAATCACTGGTCTGCACATGCATTCATATTTTCTTTAAGTATTGGGTAACAAGACCTCAAGCAAACAACAACTACATCCGAAACTCTATAAAAAGGCAACAAATATCAGTTGGGATATTACAGTGGTATCAAAGCATGTTCCTTGCCAGTTATGGGGATTGGCATGAACATGCAGTTATAAGCAGCTAGATGAATATGGAGGAATGTCAATAGATGTCAGTGCATGCCAATTTTGGGAAGTGCATGCCAGAGCACAGATTTCTTGCCATCCGGTGAGAACATGAAGACAATGAGAAGGATCTTGGCTGGAAATTTGGGGATGTTAGCAACACTTCGAGACTTGCCTCGATATCGGGAATATATAGCCTTAGGTGATGAGGTATGTGCCCCGTTGTCCTTTCAAGACTATTACACCATCAAGTTCGGGAGTTGGCCCAATGATTTGGACAAGGATCTCCTTAAATGCATAGTTGGGGGAGTGGAGAAAGATGAGCAGGAAGTATAGGTGGATGTTGAGCTTGATATGGAGTCGATAGTACATGAGGAGGATGAGGTATAGGGTAGCGAGCATAGCAGCCGAGACAATGGATAGTCGCACCTAGAGGTTAGGGAGAATTTATACAAGCATGAGACAGAGGATACTTCAGAGATGGATGGTTGGACGAAGGTTACAAACAATGACCATGTGGTCAACTTGCAGGATGGATGGTCGTAGCAGGGCAATTTATTCAACAATAAAGTGCAATCAGATATAGAGACATCATCTGAGCTACAGGGTTCCCATATGATAATCACCGAAAGCAGATTGAACATCTTAGAGAAGGCATTCTAGCAATGAAAGATAAGACCAAGCTACTTCGAGATACTGTATTATGGCAAGATGTTGAGCTTACAGTTCTTCGAGCTGTATGTGCCAAGTCAGCTACCAAGATTTCCAGTATTGAAGAGCAGTTAGAGTCATTGATGGGGCAGTAGAAGAAGCTCTTGCATTTCAAAGCAACACTTTTCAGTAGTACATAGACAAGGCTTGTAGTACCTTGAGTCCACATTTGCATGGTGGAGAGGAAATTTGGTACGAGGGAGGAGTGAAGTCTACTTGATGGATTTTACAGGTTGGCCAGGACCGTGACATTGCGTGGCAATATTTGAGCATTCCAGTTGAAGTTGCAGATGTGTTGACAAGAGACATATTCCAAGGACCGACCAATAGTGACATGGACGCATCCCCTCTTATCCGAGATGGGCATAGTATAGATGTGTGGGATCTTGGTTTAGATGACACTAATAGAGTGTGTGCACAGGAGGATACCGCAGCCCACATAGGATACATGACAGTTGTGCACATGAGGGCATGAGTGGCACTCATGGTTTGAGGGGAGAGCCTCTGGTGATGATTCTGCACGAAGGGCGCTTAGAGTTGCAGGTGGCTGAGGAGAGATCCGACAGAGAGGGTTTTGATTAGATATGGGATCATGAGCCACTTCTGTTGGAGAGAGGTTTAGCCATGGAGGAGATAGTTGAGCACGTTCCCCGTGGATTAGCCAATAGGGAAGTATATGCATAAAGAGATTGGATGGACAGATATATGGAAGATATGGAGACACACTGTGTTACAGGCTTTGTTGATATCAATGGAGTATTAGCTATAGTAGTGCATACATGATACCAGATGGCTCCGGAGGATACAGGAGTATGCAGCAGTCTACAGGGGTACTGTTATCACACAACTTGTAGTTGTCCCTAAAGGTATCCCATCCGGGACGGTAGAGGAGATGGAAAACTAAAGAGGTGACCCAAGAGATGCCACGGTTCCCAATGCAAGCTCGGAGTCACGTCAACCGAGGCACTCTTCACTTTAGATCAAGATGAATCAAGACCAAGGGGGAGACCCTATGGCCAATCAAAGATGATTGGACCAAAGCAAACGTTTCTAGGGAAGTGTGAAAGATGAGTTACGGAAACCAATGCAAGGTTAGGTGGACCTAGAAGTTTAGGTATGGTTGAAAGAGGCTAGTGTTTCAACCAATGTATGATTTAGGCCACATAATGAGATCAAATGACAAGATCTAGTACCATGAAATACACAAGTGGGACCCACCTCCTTGGGATATGGAAATGGTTCAAATGGGACCCACAATGTGAAGTTAAGGGTGCAAAATGGTACTAAGGGGTATGTAAAGATTGGGTCTAAGGATCTAGGATGGAATTAGAGATACCCACATATGGGATCTAAGACTTACACGATTCCCAAGAAGTGCGAATTGCCCTAGGTGGACTAGTGCCTTGAAATGGATGGGCAATGGAGTCAAAAAGGATATCAACTTATAGATCAGGACACCTAGGATGCAAATCAAGTGGGCTACTTAAGGTATGATGGTTAGATCTTACTAGATCTAATGTTTCACTAAGTGACCCAAGTGGACAACAACCCCCAAAATGAGGAATGATACCCCCAAGGCAGAACTTCACAAAGTGAGACACTAGATATAGGTTTCAAGGTATGCTCTTTCCAAAACAAGTGGGATCTCAAAGACCCAGTTTCTCAAAGTGGGACCACTCAATCACCCAAGAAGTGTGACTTTGTTCAAGGAGGGGTAAAAACATGGAAAAGTGTGTCAAATCAAGTCCAAAGGCCACCAAAATTTAGATCCGAGTAGTTTAGGAAAGTATCAATGTGGATCTTGAAAATTATGGGCATCCAATGGCTAGATCTCCATAGATTTGAGATTTAACATGCATCACCAAATTGACCCAAGTGGGGCACAACCCTCAAAATGAGGAATGAGGCCCACAAGGCAAAAATCAATGAAGTGAGGCACTAGGGGTAGGTTATCAAGTATGGAGATTATGGATCAAGTGGGATCTTACCTACCCATCTCTTGGAAATAGCCCGACTAGCCTCCCTGAAGAAGTGCGACCTCCTTCAAGAAGGCTAATGTGCCTTGGAAAGTGTGTCAAATGAAGGCCAATCCTCACCAAACTATAGATCCGAATTGTCGTGGATGCTATAGAGGTGGGTTTTCAATATCTTACGCAAAGCCAAGCTAGATCCAAGTAGATCTAAGAAAAAGTGAAAAATGAGGGTTTTAATCAATTAGGGTTTTATGATCTAGAATTTATGGATAAGCTAAGGAAGAAGAAGATCGTACCTTTGGAGCATACCTGGATGAAGAGGTGAATGCTAGTTGAGATGAGGATTACTTTTGCCAAAGATCAAATGAAGAATTTTTTTGAAGCCCTCTTGCCAAATCGATTTTCTCCAAGCCACATGTGTGTCCCTCTAACCTGTCAAAACCAAGGAGCAAAGCATCAATCAGTTTGAAGGTAGATACAAGCAAGAAAGAGATAAGCAAAGAATAGTTGGTACAAAGACAAAATCACTCCCTGTTTAACCAAAACGTCCTCCTCCAAGCTTGAAGGGCAAGCCTCCCCACCAATTCGCACTTGTCAAAGAAGTCTTCTCCACCTATAAAAAAAAGATATGGCAAAATATGCAAGATAGCTACAATAGATCCTCCAGTGCAATGGACAAAAGCATTTACAATCAAAGCAACCAACATCCACTCCAAAACCCAAGCATGTACTCCAAAAGATAGAAATTTTATTCCAAGAGCCAAGAGCCAAGAGCCAAATTCTCTAGATGATTTTACAATGAGAAGCTCTCCCCTTTAAATAGGATGGAGAGAGGCCATAATCCTAACCACTTTTTGAATGAGTGGCTAAGATTAAAAGATCAAAAGATCTAATCAATGGTTGAGATGAGCTCAACAATACAATACATAGATTAATAATAAAATATAACAATATGTGGACAAACTCACCCTAGGAGAGGGGATCCCACCAAATCATAATGATAAAACATAAGACATAGCTCATGGTGGGTCCAAGGGGTAATTTCTAACACCCTTGGTCAATCCCCATGGCACAATATCCAAGAATATAAGACCAAAACACCAAATTGTGCCTCTCTGGGAAAGTCGTGAGCCTTAGGAGGCTCCATAAATCATAAAAAATTGCCATAAGTGATGGATGTGGTCTCGATGAAGCTGAAACTGCTGGAGAAGGTGTGGAAGACATCCCACTCATAATCATTGATCATCCCATGCCATAACCTTGGCTTAGTAGCCCAAATCGAATTCCTCTGTAGCCATTTTTACCATTTCTGGATTGCCTCGGGATATGTGAAACTGCCCTAATTGCCTCCTAGAGTGCCTGCGCTGTCAAGCTTTTCATCTTTGGCATATCATGAGGATAGCCTTGAATGGTAGCGAAATTAAACGTAGAAAACGACATGTTAGCTATAGCAATAGCACTAGTGAATAAGTGGCGGATATCAGGTAAATCTTTAGAGGATAAGAAACTACTTACCTCTCATGCTTGATAGCGTTGCTTTCTTTTACGTAAAATATATTCAAGACCAAGAAGAAAATCACCTTTTGAATAAGCTCTTGTCACTTACCTTTTTTTTAATTTTTTTTAGGAGTCGCCGGGAGAGCCCTGTCAAGTTAGAGTAACAAATCTCACCAAAGTATGAAAACAAGGACGCACCTGAAATATCTTGAAGAAAGCACTTTCCAATGGAGTTGCTAGATAAGATCTGCAGGGTTAGGCCTTAAATAATAATGTACTTCAAAGTATAAAATGAAGGACTCACCTTGATTTCTTACTAAGTGTCATTCTTGCCGATATATCGCAATGCTCCCAACTCAGTGATAATATCGCTGGAAAAAATTGCCATTTGAAAATATCGCGATTTTTTTAAAATATCGGCAAAAATAGCAAAATATCGCCAAAAATTGGGAAATATTGGCAAAATATCGCCAAAAATTGGGAAATATTGGCAAAATATCGCCAAAAATTGGGAAATATTGGCAAAATATCGACTGAGTAAAAAATGAATATTTTTGTATTTTTTAATTTTTGCCGATATATTGCCAATGTTTGTCGACATTTTCCCCGATATATCCGATATTTTGTTTTTGGACCCTCAGCGATGTATTCGCCGACACGATATTTGTAACAATGATCCTATGCATTAGATTTTTTTATTTGCCAATATTTGTTGAGTTTTGAATTTTTTAAGTTTTTATTATTTTTTGTTTGTTTAAAATTGTAGCTAAACTATAGTAAAAATGCAGCTGAATTATAATACAATAAATGCTGAAATTATTAGTAAAAGGGTGACAAGAGAAGGGAATATGATTATTGTCTCAATCCCTAGGGCATTGAGAGATCATGGTTAGTGTCCCTTTCTTGAAATGTCCCTCTAGCACTTGCAAGCTAGGGTATCACCTAGCAACCTCTAGGGTTCGGTTGGTGAGCCTAACTAAGGCAAATGGAGAAGTCCAAGGCCTCAAAAGCAGTAGAAAACCCTTATGCAAGACGTTTCCTTCACACAAAGTTGAAAGAATATTGGTTAAAAATCCCTTATTCAGAGAAAATGCAACATTAAACTACCATCCAATCCACATAGAAACATAACTTAGCAACACTCAACAAGATGTGAGCAAAGAAGAAGCTTTAGGTCATTCTTGTGCATGTGTTATTCCAACAAGTCTAGCATCAATCATGGCATGTGCAAGAAAGAAGTCCTAAATCATTCATCCATTTACCATCAAGCAAGAAAGGCTATCCCAAGAGAAGTGCGCATCACCAAGAGAGCTCAAAAAATAAGAGAAAAAGAAAATATCCCATATTAGAACCCTTATCTTATGATTTTACAATGAGTGGAGGATGTCTATTTATACTATTTCATCCTCAAATATTTAATTTTGAGCCTACAAGTCCTAAAAATAAAATAATAATATTTTTAGGGTAAATTATGCACAATTTAGGAATTTTACCTGAAAATAGACAAAAAAGTAAAAATAAGCTCAAATAAGCTGAGAAAAGGCTTCACTGGATGAAGTAGTGAGCCAAGGGGGAACGCCATGCGGTCATGCCCTATCTAAACCCAAAATGATGCTTGTCCCTCAACACCCACCCTTCCAGGGTTTGTAGGCTCTCTGCTGCGTGGGAGCGCCCCCTACCCCCTTGCACCCGCTCCCGAAGCTCATTCCCAAAACGCCCCCAAGGCGCTCTTGAGGTGCTCCCTACCTCTGCTATACTAAAAGCTCCTTTACTAGGTTGATCATCTGATGACAATGTTATGGTACCTCCCTTCTTTGCCAAGTCCTATAAAAGTAGTTATGGTTGATCATTTGATGATAATGTTATAAGTTATAACTACTAGATGATTGATGTTATATCTTTTAATCCTTGTTTTCTATAACTAATTGAACATCCTACATGTTTTTTAAATATAAATCCATCAAAATTTATTAAAATATATACTAAATAAAAAACGCTCCCAAAACGGAAGCTTTTGAAAATTTCGCTTTTCGCTCCGCTCCCACTTCCTGCTTCCCGCTCCCGCTCCGCGCTCCCAACAACATAGGGCTCATCTAATGGAAGGATGACTTCATAGGCTAGTAGCACTAGAGTAGGGGTTTTTGGATGCTAAAAAGAGGTACAAGTGGGTGCAGAAGGTGTGCTAATAGGGGATAACAACCCTTTACAACATGCAATCACCTTTGCACAAATAAAACCAGGATGGTCATGTGCCCCAGTGGGTCACCCCTAGAAGCCCCGGAACACCAACCCATGGGCTAAAAGCACTGTATGGTGGGGACATCCACACACCAAAGGGTCAGTTAGCAAATCCACTAGGCCAAGTTCTCCTAAGAGTGAAACCAAGGGGGCTGGCCATGACCAATCCAGGGGGTAGACAGCCCCAATTCAAATATCCATACAATAAAACCCACTTTGGCCTGTACAATAAATTTTTTGATCCCTTACTCTATGCTTAACCTCGCTTGAATGCTGCAGCAGCTCTGGTGCATAACACTGGGCATCATCCTCTCTACTGCTTAAATTATGTTTGGTTTATGGTTGCACTGTGTGGGTCAGCTTACACAGGACATTTATAAATTTTTGGATGTCCATGAGTATTTGCAACAACCAGTTGAGATAATCCCTTAGGTTATAAGACTAAAATGCCCCTCTATGTCAATATTTTTATCATTTTAATCATTAAAGAAATTGTTTTATTCAAAAAAATATAATTCTTCAACTAAAACTGAATAAGAAAAAAGTTTGATGTTAAAGGAGTGAGTGTAGATCTCCAATTTCAATTTATTAGCCTTGCCTGACATCAGTTGTTTGAGTTTGACAATCGAAGCCTATCTTGTAAATCTCTCAACTTTATCATCATTTATCCTAATTTTTTTCCAGGTTATTGAACCAGTTAGCAAAATTGCTGTCTTAGTTAGTCACTTGTATAAACCCCAATCTACTATTATGGGAGTCTGGTTTCTGTTCACTTATCCCTGGAAAATATGAGTTGATTGTATCATATTGTAATATTTAGCAATGTTCTCCCAAGTTTCCGGGATGCAGGGACACGGGAGCGAGGAAACGCAGGAATGGCATATGCAGAAGTGCCCCCCCAAATTTTAGGAAGCGTCGAAGGGGACGTTGGGGTCTTCGACATAGAGGACCCCACCAGGAATACTACAAAATCTATATCATTGAAATTTTAATATTTTATAATTTAAGATTCTAGAGATTAATGGTAACAAAACAGTAACACTAACATCATGTATTATGCTTGTCAAAACCACTAACATCATAAATCACAATTCATTCATAAATGAGAGATCATCTAACTAAAATAAATCTAAAACGAATTTTAGGTTACAATTCACAACCATACATAAGTTATAAATTAAAATTAGAATTGATCAATATTAAAAACAAAATTGAAAATACAACCATATTGAAGTTTGTACAATGAAATAAAACTTAAAACTGTGAAATCTCAATCCTATACATCAAGATTCATATTTTTAAATGTTTTGGGACTTAAAAGTTAAAAGTTAAAGAGTCAAGTCTGATGTATCAAGATTAAAAGAAAGGTCAGTAACATTGTCTCATTATAGTGTAACGACCTCTGCATGATGATCCAAGGTTTCTTGATTTCTAACATATAATGCTGGTTGCTACTACGCAGTATGCACCCTTTGAATGGGGTTGTTTTATGGCCACTGTAATGTAGTAATATACTTTTCACTTACTATTAATATGAACTTGACTGTCACTTCTAATTTATTAGTCTATGCGACAGTTCTCCCTTGTTGTGAAAATCTGTCATTCCTGTAATCAGTTTTATATGATATGCTAAAATAGATGCTCTTTTGTAATGGTTTAATTCTTTTGTGCATAACAGATTGTTCATCTAAACTATATGGTGACATGCTCTCATGTCCTCTACAGTAACATGTTATTTGCTGAAGAAAAGTTTTTTTTATTGCATAGAGTTTATGCTTCTTTTTTGTTTGAGTGTTGTTTTTTCAGCTGTCATACAATGGTTTATGTAGAGAAGTCAAATTATGCATTCAACGAGTGTCTTGGCACTTCGGCTATATTGTTTTCATACTTGACAATTTGCTACTGTGTTTTGCTGATTGCTTTTTGTGGATGGGTTAAAACAGATTGCCAGAGAGGTCCTTGATGCTGCTGCCAGAGCTGTCAGGCCAGGAATAACCACAGATGAAATTGATGAAGTGGTTCATGAGGCAACTATTGCTGCCGGTAGGTGAAATATACTTGGTCTTCTAATTCTGGATTTGCTCAGTTAAGTCAAGAGAGTCAGTTGGATACGGTGCAAAATCAAAACAATCAAATGCCTTTTCTATCTCTATAATCTTGTCCTATCATTTAGAAGTTATTACTTATGCTATATTTCATGAAATTGTATAATTTCTTCTTTGGAAAACAATTGTAATTTCATTGATAAAGGAAAAAATCACATTTTGCAGATTCTTTATGGATTTCATGATTCCTCATAAGTAATCTCATATCCAAATAATCAAAAAGTTTCACAGCTTAAAGCCACATAACAGTCCAGGATATTACATCAAAAAACATATTCCTCATAAGTAATCTCATATCCAAATAATCAAAAAGTTTCACAGCTTAAAGCCACATAACAGTCCAGGATATTACATAAAAAACATCCACCTTGGGACCAAAAATAGTCTCCTATCATCTATAAATATTTTCTCATATAAACTTCCATCTGACCCGAAGACCTCAAGACAGAAACAGCAAATAAAGTCTGATATTCCTCAACAAATGAATAAATCCATATCCAGAATTGATAGTACTGAAACAATAAGTGAAAGAGCTGCCATAAAAGCCACCACATTAACAGATAAAAAGACTGGAATGTGAAAGTATTCAGAGGACTGATCCTCTTTGTCCGGACATGCCAAACACCCAAAAGCAGCTGCAATTCTGCTTTGGAGAGAACATCAGTTTCTCCATTTCATTCTCTATAAACATGTTGAAAAGAGATTAAGTTAAAAACAGATCTCAAAATCTGAATTTCATCATAGATGGACCTCAGCAGATAATTTTCCAGATTGCTAACACCCAGCAGTCAATTTATCACCACTATAGAGACACCAAAAGTCTGAATTTTTGTGATCCCTTTTACAGCAGAAAGAATAAGTAACAGCTTCAGAGCCACCAATTCAGCAAAATTATTTGAACCTCTGCGAAGCCCTGCCTTAAATTTTAAGACATGAGAATTGCACTAGAAAATAACCCTCCTTCCCCACAGACAGAATGGTCCTCTTGGCAAGCCCCATCAATATATTCCTGGACTCCTCTTCTATCATTCTGTTCAATTGAAATCTGTCTTGGAAATTTGTGGGAAATTGTCAAGGATAGATTTACTTTGAACTGCACACTGAAGAAGAAGGATTTACCTATCCTCAAATATGCTTGCATTACGTGCCAGCCATACTTCCCAAGCTACAATCGAGGGGAGAGCTTTAAAACTTTTCAAAGCAGGATTTGTGTACTGATATTTTAGACCTTCGATCATTGAACCCCCCACCCATACATCCTCTAAACCTGTGATATCTTCCAACTCCTTCCAAACCTGAACAGTGTATGCATAGGTCATAAGGAGATGGCTAATTGTTTCCTCATTCTCCTTACAAACAGAACATCCACTTGGCCCATGCCTACTTCATCTTTGCAAAACATCCCAGGTGAGGGCATTGTTCTTAATGAAAAGCCACATAAAAATGAATTTCCATAGGCTTTCCACCACCATTTTTACTCATCCACCCTTTCATATTCACATAGTACCTTATAGCCCACCCTCGGAGCATTTGAATTTCCATATGGCTTTCCACCACCATTTTGACTCTTCCACCCTATCATATTCACATAGTATCCCTTATAGCCCAGCCTCAGAACATAATTTCGTGGTCAGGATTTTTAGATCAAATAAATTCATCTTCAGCATCATTGATGTTGAGTTTTTAGGCTAGTTTAGATCTTTAAAATTTTATTTAATTTTTCATCATAACATAACCATAAGACTAGGTATATCAATTATCAACCATATATACAGAACATTACTTGAGCATTTATAACAGAAATAAACAGCATAAGTAAGCAATAGATGCATAACAGTTATCACACAGTAGACACAACATTTTTACCCTGGGAATCCCTTAGTTCATCAAGGGAGAACAACCCAGCAACCTTTCATTATAAACATAGATTCAATAAGCACAAGTTTAACCATGAACAAAACCCTTCAACACAAGGGTATACAAGATATGAAAGCATAAGCCCAAATAATTATCTTTTCATGTGTTCTTCATGATCCAACCCTTGCTCATGAGAACAGTGAGCCTCTTCCAGAGTAGCAAGCCTTTCTCCAAGGCTGATCCAAAAGGTTGAGCTGAACTAATACACCAATGGCTGAGCTGTTACAAGGGACATGGCAGACTTCTCTTCCATTATATATGTGAGCTGTAACAGTCCTCTTCCGTATGCCAAGCTGTGATAGGATAAGGGCATAACTTCTTTCTCATGAACTGAGCTGCATATAGCAGAGCTTCCAAGTGTAGCGAGCTGATCTAGCAAGGCCAGACTTCCTCTTTATATGACGCTGTAACAGAGATACTCTTTCAACATTTGCGAGCTGCAGTAGGAGATTCCAGACCTCTTTCTTATGGCCGAGCTGAGGAAGAAGGTAAAACAGATCTCTATCTTTGCATCCTGAGTTTATTCAAGACTTCTCAAGTGGTAGCGAGCTGTTCCAAAAATAGAGAGCTGCTGCAATAGAATAGCGAGACTCCTCAAGATATGTATAGCGAACTGTAAGAGAACAACCACAGTAATTTCAGTGCTAACGAACCCTAATATAGCAAAAAGATGAATGCCAAATGAAATGTTTGGGTTCTTATTTATACTTTTTCCCCCTTTACATTATGGGTCCACATTTAATTGGGCCGACTATAATTTCAAATAAAAAATATATTTTATATTTATCCTTTTGCTAGGGCCAACATGAATACATTATCTTCCGATGCTACATTAACATCAACAATTGATCCTGTAATGTCCTCTTCTGCTTAAGCACAGAGGACCATCCCGCTAACCTATCTAATTCCCATAGGTTTGAGCGGGTTCTGACATTCAGGGAATTGACTGAGGATTGATGCCATTTATACCTTAAGAAGATCTTAATCATGGTTATTAGATCATCAGTAGGTAACAGAGGGCCATAGGAATTGGGGGCCACCTGCATCATTGCATGCATTACATGAGGGCCATATTTCATGTTGCATGCACTGAAACACCTTTATTGAGCTTTCATGCACATAGAAAACAATGCATGCAAGTCAACTAGAAATTAGAAGAGAAAAACGAACTAGCTCTGCAAAAGTTAGGTCAGGCCATGTCAAAGTTATTAAAGAAAGGTAAAGTGAATGATTAAGGCCTGCTTATTTGATTATTGATTTTGAGGATTTGACTTGGAGAGCCCAGAGAGCCAATTAGGGTTGAGGGCACACCACTCAACCATCAAGTGCATTTCAACAGCGAAATCTATCTGCCCTAGTACTTTCAGGGTTGGATCACACAGGTTCAACATTGCTTCTATCGTCATATAGTATTTTTTAGCATTCATCAGGGTTCTAGCTACATCCAATAGAGGAGGATTCGCCCTCTCTACATGGGCGAATTGGACAAAGAGGATAACTTCATATCTTGACAGACAACCACTATTCAGTCTCCATGCGGCCTCCATCCTTCCGAGAGCACCACTATTAGCCTAGTTACTAAATACAGGCTTCCTATTCGGCTTTAGGAGGGAGATCTCATCATTCCATCTTCAGAAGGGCGCCTCCCTTTTGCATGGGCGAATTTCCTTGAGAAGACAATTCGCATTAGGCCTCAGACTCCATGCATGGCTTGCATGCTTACTCCATATTGATTAGAGGGGCAATATAACCCTAGTACCAGCTTCCTACAGCAATCTAGCATCATTGGAGCAGTTATTATCCGCTTCTTATTCTGAGGAAGGTGCATTTACTACAAGGGCGCATTATTGGAGTGAGACCATCCCATATCTTGTCCGATCCTTGGCACATTTCTTGCATGTTGGTCTCATATTGACATACATCCACTACTTCATCTGTTGGTATGCACATGCATCTTTTCTATCCCTATTTTATAGCATTTCTGATTAGTTGGGTTATTTAGGGGTTGGCAAACCCATGCATTTGCATGCATGCTCATGCAAGCATAGTTCAGTACGTGCATTCATGTTTACTTCAAGTATTGGGCCATAAAGGCTACTAGCAAGCAACAAAAACTCCATAAACTGACAGAAATATCAGTTGGTATATTACAGTGGTATCAGAGCATGTTCCTCGCCAGCTTTGGGAGCATGCAGTTGTGAACAATAAATGAATACAGAGGACCCACACAATATTACTTACAGGAGGCAGAGGTTTAGGAACAGTGGAAGAAGAGAAGAAGAGGAGTTAGAGGATATAGAACTGGGAGATATAGAGACTCAGTTTGGAAGAGGTAAAGGTAAAGAAACAATGGCAGATGATGATAAAATGGCTTTCACTAGCCTCCTTTCCGCTTTAAAGGAACTGACTTCAGGACATAAAGAAATGTTGTCTTCCATAAACAAATTGGCAGATAAATCAGGGCCCACCCTACACAGTCCTCTGTTCCCCAACAGTGACCGGGTATCCACAAGTAGCAGTGGGGAGCAGTTACATACTAATATGCAGAGTCACCCTCATCTCTACAATAGGTCCTCCAGACCTACCATGCCCCAGTTCTTGGATAGCCAGACAATAGTGCTAATAATACAGGTAGAGCCAGAAGAACCAATGGGGGCATATTTACGGGAGTACAAAGCACTGGGAGATGACTTTCAGTCAGCCATGACCTTTACAGATTTTTGTCATTTTAAGAGTAAGAATAGACTGAGAGCTTATAACAGGGCTTTCAACTAGAACTACGAATTACAACGCACAGTAGGGAAACTAACTATTCCTACCTTTGATGGGACCCAGAATGGTCCAGCATGGAATTGGGTATAGAAGTTGGACACTTACTTCCAACTCAACCCCATGATGGTGACAGATGCCATTAAGTTGGCTACTTTGCATTTGGATGGGGAAGCCCATGAGTGGTGGTAACATGGGCTAGTGACATTGGGTCACAATACCATCACTTCTTATATAGATTTTACTCAAAGGCTCATCGAGTGCTTTGACAAGAAAGACCCCAAGGTACATTTCAGATAGCTAGCACAGCTCAAGCAGACAGGTAGTCCAGAATCCTGCATATCTAAGTTCCAAAGGGTAGTAGTCATGGTGACATATAGTTCAGAGAGTAGGAGAGTAGGTTAATTATGTTGTTCACCGAGGCTCTCAATGAACCCTTACGTGGATGGGTTAAGGCTTATAGACCCACCACCCTGTCTGATGCCATCAGTCGTACCAGAGATTTACAGGATTCCGTTCCAAAAAATAAGTTTCCTCCCAGAACCAATTTTCCTATAAAAGATAAGGAGAGGAAGCCCTTCCAAAAAGAATGGCCCAAGAAAGAGTGGATGGATAATGATACTCGCCAAGACTTTAAAAGGAAGAAACTGTGTTTCAGTTGTCAGGAGCCATGGGTACCAGGTCACAGGTGTTCAGGGAAGGGAAAGGCTCACTACATGCATGTATACTCCGACAGTGGAGAGGATGAGGATGATCAGGACCGGGAACAGGGATAGACACTTCACATAGCAGAGGAGGAGCAGTTTCTTGAGGGTACATAGGGAGATGTCATTGCTACATTATCTAGAGTTCCTAGATTCCACACTCTTCGGATAAGAGGTGTCATACAAGGCAACAAGGTTGGAGTGTTGATAGATGGTGGGGCATCCCACAACTTTATTGATGCTGCTTGGGTAAAAAGGAAAGGTATCTCGACTGAGAGATTTGATGGATTTACAGTATCCACAGCAGGTAACCACACCATGGAGTGTAATTAGAGGATTCCAAAATTGAACGTGACTCTAGGGAACTATACAGTGACAGAGACATTTTATGTGGTTGATGTACCGGACACGATTGTGGTGTTGGGAGTTCAGTGGCTTTATTCCATTGGAAAGTATTCTACGAACTACCAGACCATGGAGATGGAATTTCAGGGAACAGAAGGACAGAGAGTGGTTTTGAGAGGTATGAATACCTACCCTCCTAGAGCAGTATCATCACACATGAAGGAGGCTTTGCTCCGACAGGGAGACATAGAGTGGGCATTAGAGTGCTTGGTTACTTTTAGGAAGCCACCAAATAGAGCCACAACAACCAACAGACATACATGCACTACTACAGAAGCATGAAAAAGTATCCAAAGATCTTCCGTCAGGTAGGCCTCCAGATCGGGGATTTGAGCACATTATTGAGTTGGAGGGGACCCAAGCAGTCATTACTACCCCTTACTGACACCCCAAAAGATAAAAAGATGAAATGAAAAACACGATCAAAGAGTTGCTCAAATTGGGTTACATAATGATAAAACCTAGCTTCGGTCCATTCGCATCCTCAGTGGTGTTAGTGAAGAAAAAGGATGGGACCTTGCGCATGTGCATTGATTACAGGGCGCTTAACAAGAAGACAATTAAGAACAGGTATCCAATCCCAAGGATTGATGAATTGATGGATGAACTACAAGGGAAAAAATACTTATCCAAAATTAACCTCCGGTCAGGGTACCATCAAATACGGGTTAGGGAATAGAATGTTCCAAAGACCGCTTTCCGTTGTCACTACGGACACCATGAGTTTCTAGTGAGATGCCATTTGGGCTCACTAATGCACCAACTACTTTCTAGTCATTTATGAACAACACCTTCAAGGCTCAGTTACGTAAGTATCTTTTGGTATTCTTCAATGATATATTGATTTATAGTCGGACTTGGGAAGATCATTTAAAGCACCTTGATGAAGTACTTGGAATCCTAAAATAACAGTCACTATATGCAAAGATGTCCAAATGGGAGTTCGGTATGCAAGAGATGTTATATTTGGGACATGTGATAGGAGCAAATGAGGTACAAGTACACTTGGAAAAGATTAGAGCCATACTGGATTGGCTTACACCTAAAACTGTGACAGAGTTGAAAGGATTTTTGGGCCTTTGCACTTACTAAAGGAGGTGTGTCAGCGGTTTCTCACAAATGACACCACCACTCATAGATCTCACTAAGAAAGGGGCATTCAGTTGGTCAGAGGCAACACAACAGACATTTGAGAAAATGAAAAGGGTAATGAGTTCATGCCCGGTACTAGCACTACTAGATTTTACACAACCATTCCTATTAGAATGTGATGCTTCAGGAGAGGGTATTGGAGCAATATTGATGTAGAATAATCACCCTATTGCATTTGAGAGCAGAAAAATAAAGGACTATGAGCGCCACTATTCAATATATGACAAGGAAATGTTAGCCATTCTCCATGCGCTGACCAAGTTCAGACAATACTTAGTGGGTGGCAGATTCAAGATTAAGACGGATCACAACAGCTTAAAGTATTTCTTGGAACAAAAAGAATTGAATGAGAGGCAACAGAAATGGGTGAGTAAGATTCAAGCTTATGACTTCGAGATTGAATACATAAAGGGAAAAAACAATGTGGTAGCAAATGCACTTTCTAGACGACCAACCACTTTATCTCTTATGAGCATTTTCTCGGATTGGAGATCTCATCTTTTGGTCGAATACGCTAAAGATAAGTTTGCTTGCAAAATATTGGATGGATAGATTCAAGATGACAGGTGCAGAGTAATAGATGACATTAGCTACTATAAGAACAGGATCTACTTAGTGGTCGAGTCTACACTCAAGAAAAAGATTCTACAAGCTTCTAATGACTCACCTTTAGCAGGACACTAGGGATTTCTTAAGACTTACAAACAGATTAGAGAGAGGTTCTCATAAAAGGGCTTAAAAAACGATGTGATGCAGCATGTGAGGGAATGCAGTTTTTGCCAATAGAATAAGATAGAGCATACTCATCCGACAATTCAACTACAACCATTATCCATTCCCGAGCAAAAATGGGAAAGCATTTCAATGGACTTTATTACAGGGTTTCCCAAGGTATAGGGTAGAGACAGTTTGCACGTAGTGGTTGACAGGTTGACTAAGTTCGCTCATTTCTTTGCCATTCTTTTCGACTATTCAGCCGCACAGGTAGCAGAGTTGTTTTTCAGAGAGGTATTCAGGTTGCACGGGTTACCTAAGACCATTGTTAGTGATAGAGACAACAAATTCATCAGAGCATTATGGCAGGAGCTTTTCAGGTTGGTTGGGACAAAATTGGCTATGAGCAGGAGTTATCATCCTCAGGGCGACGGACAGACAAAGATAGTTAACAAGTGGATTGAAGGTTACTTGAGGAATTATGTAGCAGGCCAACAGAGGGCATGGATTAAATGGATACACCTAGGGGAACATTGCTACAATACTACACACCATATGGCCATCGGTATGACTCCTTTTAAAGCATTGTATGGTTATGATGCCTTATCTTTTGCGGACTTGATATTTGGTGACAGTAGGGCTCCTAAAGCCAAGGAGTAGATTCAAGAAAGTCAAGATATTTTCAAGATACTCAAAGAAAACATACAGGTTGCCCAGAATCAACAAAGGATATATTAGATAGACATAGGATTGAGCGCAGTTTTGAGGTAGGGGATTTGGTATACTTACGTCTACAGCCTTACAGACAATCATTCCTTAAAAAGAAAGGATCAGAGAAGCTTAAGCCTCGCTTTTATGGTCCTTACAAGATAATCCAGAAAGTGGGAGAGGTAGCATATGAACTCGAATTACCACAAGAAAGCTAGATTCATAATGTGTTCCATGTGTCCAACCTCAAGAAAGCAGTAGGTCAATAGATTGTTACTTCATCAGAACTACCCCCCCTTGATGATGAGGGGCAACTGATTTTGGTCCGGATTTTGGAAGTTCGAGAAAGAAAACTAAGGAATAGGATTGTTGCCTAATACACACCTAGGGGGAGCGCGACAGGAAACCTTGAGGCCGCTCGGTGTGTCCTTGGGGGCAAGTGAGAGTCAAGTGCTGTCACTTGATTACTCGACTCCTCCGTCTAGGCTATTCTTAACGAAGCCAAGGGGGATGGTCCCTATAAAAGAAACTATGGCTTTTAAACTATGAAAAACGAGTAAAAGCTATTCTAGGAGTTATGAAATGGAAAATATTGGAACAAAGAAATAATTGTAATTGAGTTTAAGTACAACAACACATAAGATTAAAACCATTCACGACATTTCGTAGATTTAACTTAACCATGATAACGCATAATGACCTGTGCCGAGATTGTACGTGTGATGCAGTTTGTGTCGTGTCGTGAAAGTATTGCAAAGTCTTGTTTCCAGTTTTACAATTATTAGTGTGTATTAATGGAGTGGGTTTATTGGGGGTTTGGCCCAAAATAAACTTAACCTCTCGAACTGAGTTATATAGCGGTTTAAACAAGTGTCCTACAAGGCGAGGCATAGCCTGCTTACAGTAGCCTTTTGACTCTATGGTGTCAACCCACGCAACCTCTCGAGTTCTTGAAATTCAGCTTAATTGGATTTTCCTATTAAACTAGTGCTTATCTTCCTTTTTGGTTGACCAACTGATCACACTAAGCTGCAGCGGCCAAGAGTATAGTCGAATTTTAAGCATTGGTTTATTTTATTAAACGAGATGGATTTTCTACTTGGTTAGATCTACCTCCAAGAATCTCTTTTCCGACCAAATTCTAGTACTCGAGCAAGCTCTTTCCGTGGCACCGTACTTCGGGAAAGCAAGGAAAAAATTACTATGAAAGCAAGAAATTGTTAAAAAATGAGAAAAAAGTAAGTCCTGAGAACTCTTGTGGCCTACCGTTGAAACGGATCCAACAAGTTAAAATTTTAGTCCTATGTTTATTTTATTAGAAGCGAAAAATTGAAAATAAAGTAAAAGTAAATGTGAGGTCCTGAGAACACTTGTGATCCGCCGTTGAAACGGAACCAACAAGGTTAATTTTAGTTTGTTTGTTTTATTAAAAGCGAAAAATAAAATCTAAACTTACAAAGCAAAACACAAAAAAACGAGACGACACAGATCCCCCCTGGGGGGATAGGTGTGGGCGCTGGTTAGCCCACTTGCTCTTGTTTTTAAATCTTTTACAATGCCTTTCCGAATGGACTTGTAGTCCCTTGAAGGTTTGGGAGTAACAAGTTTACAATAGATTCAAAGAGAATGAACTGGGTAAAGAGGAGGGCTCCCAAAATGCTCTAGATGGCTCAAATCATCAAAAATCTGCCAGGACGCCTTTCTACCTGTTCAACAAAAAACTAAAAACAACAAAGAGTAATTAGTAGAAAAGTGGCCCAAAGCACTTTAAGAGTGACTTTGGGTTGCCATTTAAAAATTGCCAAAAATATTTAAGTGAAATTAAGAAAGACTTAAATCAGCCAAATACAATCTTTACACCACAAGCAAACTATCCTAACAAGACTTTAGATTTTATGATAAAATGAACTTGTGAAGGAAAATTTCTTTCACTAGATCTAGATAAAAGATTTATGAACTTTGAACTCTAAGATCTAATGAGCAAAAATTAGATCTATTTTTAAATGCTACAATAATTATAGATCTGAAAATAAAACACCAAAGTAACCAAAGGATTTTTTTGAGATTGAAGTAGAGAGATAGAACCAAAGAATGGAAAGGAAGTTGGGCGAATGGAGTCCTCTTGGTAGTGGGATTGAGAGGCACTTGTTATCACACAACTCGTAGTTTCCCCAAATGGATGATCCTATACAGGACGACAGAGGGGACATGAAACCAAAGAGGTGACATTGGAGGGCCTCAATCCCCAAGATGGATTGGTTGTCACGCCAATCGAGGCACTCTTCACTTTGTGCTATTCAAGCCCTAGATAGCAATGGGGGAGACCCAGATCAACTCTCAACAGGAGAGATCTAACCAAGACACCAGATCAAATCAGATGAATGAAGTACTTAAGGTGTAAGGTATGATGAACCCTAGATCTATGGATGCAGTCACAAGATGATTTAAGGTCGGATCAAGAGGCTTAAGGATGTAAATTTGACCCAATGTAAAAGTACAAGTGACTTATAAGTATGGAAACTAGATCTAGGATCAAGGTACTAGCAAATGAATAAGATTTCTTTCGCCTTGGGAAACGTGTCCAAAGTGAAGGGTTAAGACCAAGATGAGGCTATCTAGTACCTGTAAATGAGACTTGATAATGGATATGATAGTTTTTAAGATCACAAGCCCGAAAGATGCTCACACAATCCATAAAAAAGGCAAAAGACAAGAGGGCGCAAGGGTTTGATGACCAGTGCCTAGGGATTTGGGCCACAAGGAGTCCCTCAAGGGTGATGCCCTTGAGAACCCACTTTGGGTTAGGCCTAGAGTGAAATACCCAGAAATCTTTCGCCAAGATTCCAAATTAAATGAGCCAGGGAATTTTCAGAAGAAAAAGCAGCTTAGGGTTTGTAATAGAAATAGCAATAGACAGATGGGATAAATGAATAACTCAAGAAAAACAAAGGTACTTACCTCCTGTGACTTGCAGATGCCAAGTGCAATGATGTTCCAACTTCCTCAAAGCAACTCCAACTTGATTTGATAGCTTCCAAGATGAAATCGATTTCCCTCCAATAGCAAGTGCGCCCTCCTTCCTGTAGATGACAATCTCTATGAGAATTGATTTACAAAAAATGGAAAGTAAATGATGCAAGAAGAATCAGATAGCATAAATATTGATCAAAGATATAATAAGAACTACTCCCTGATTATTTTACTCATCCAGTGAAGAGATCCGGAGAAGCCCCACGAAGTCCTTCAATGAAGTCGCCCTCCTGCAGAGCACGCATCAAGCAAAATGTCTAGCATGGAAACTCATCAAACAATGAGGATGTGACAGGATATCAGAGCTACAATCAAGCACGATAACAATCTATGACAAAGGCACGAGTTTTCCCAAAATAATTCTTTATTGCCAAAGATCCAGAGCCAAAAGTCCCTTTACAATGAGGGGGGTCTCTCCTTTAAATAGGAATGATAGAGACCAAAACCCTAACCACCTTTTTAACGAGTGGTTGAGATCAAAAGATACATAAGTGATAATCAATGGCTATGATGAGCCCAAATAAAACATACACGGATCAACTCAAAAATAGAGGGGGTGCACTAGCTAAGTTGCCCTAGGGAGGATGTACCACATGTAAGTGACTAGACAACATGACGTGAGCTCATGGTAGGGCTAGGAAGTGTATTCATCCTTCTCTAGCATGTCCCCATGGCACAATAACATATAATGACTCATCAATAATAACATACTGTGACACATGGCCAAATCGTGCCCCTCATTGACATAATAAAAAGACAAAATAATAGCCCAGAGTGTGTGTGGGCCCCACTGGATGCTGTAACCTATTGTGGAAGGTGTGGGATGCATCACACGAATCCTTTGAACCAAGCTCATGCCAATCCTTTGCCTCAATAGCCCAAATCGAATTCCTCAGTAACCATTTTAAATATTTTTTATCCTCAGAAAAGTCACCTGTGAAAGAATAAAATGCTTGTAGCTCACTTCCTGGTACCCCGAGGCCAAAACTGACTTCACCAAAATGTCTGGGAGCATGGTAATATGGTAATAAAAGTGGCTGGACCCCATGCTTCCTCTATAGCGCCCTAGGTGAACCAAATAAAAATCAAATTGTGTTGTCAAGCATTTTAAAATGGCAAATCTGCAATAAAGTGACAATCTGAGTGAAATCTCATCCGGAAGTGCCTGCAACTGAGAATTGAGTATCCCAATGGACTCAGAAGGTCCAAATGTACTAGATATGACTACCCATACACCTTGTGGCTATCTGTATAATAATTTGTAGTCATAACCATGCCCAGAGAAATAAAAATAATGGTCTGTAAATAATAATAACCATAAAAACCATCAAACCATCATCTGAAATCTATGTCTGCTGCATGGAACCATCTAATGGGTATACAAGGACCATAAATCATTAGCATCAAACATCACTGGTCCAACTCAACTCAGATCCTCCGGTTGACTTGGCCAAACTAGGTTTGACCAAGTCAAAACTGACCAAAATATGACCCAGGCTTAAATTGCTTGATGCTGCAAGTGCAAATGGTTAAAGCATGCTCCTTTTAATCATTCTAATAGCAAGACTCAAAGTATAAAGTAGCATATCACTGGCGGTTTAAGCAACAATAACATCAAATATAAGTTAAAATAATCAACTACTCAAAATAGAAACTCAAGAGTATACTCATTTCATGGCCGTGATCATTTTGCTAAGATTGGGTGAGAGTGAAAAATGCAAGGCTGGGCCAAGGGGATGACTTTACTTACTCAACACTGTGATACTTTGGATAAGGGAAAAGGGAATACACACTTAAGCTTATGTTGGATAATAAACACACAGGGAATGGCGGTGTCTCACAAATGGAATAAGTTGTTTTGAGAGGTGCTTATTCAACCTTGGCAAATGTTTACAGCTCACATCCAAGCTGAGTCCAGCTTTGTGAGGATCTTTTCTAGAACCGCCATGACTGGGTGCTCGACTAACCGTAACTTGAGGTTCTAGGGGACACTTAGAATTAACTGTCCCTTATTCCATCTCACATCACAACCCGTAGGCTCCGTGAGGAATTTAATCATTACATTTAATTTATGGCCAACAGTCTTTGGATTTAGCATACATTTAACCACTACTTTCTTAGGCCTTATGACCCTTTGGATTTCTTGTGTGCTTATAATTATAAGCACAACTAATTGTAGCGTTTTATCCAGGGTATTTACATTTCATTTAATTTCATAGCCCTCTTTCATTGTGCTGAGAAGCACAGTTTTATTTTATTTCAATGGGCTTGCACAAGAGTTATACAATAGTTCATTCATGCATGTAATGATGGTAGTACTATTTGCTTCAGGTTTAGCCAACACAACTCATGCAACTAGGGGGACTATCCACAATCAAGACCAAACATCGGGGCAACCGACTAGAGAGATCAAGGTATCAAATCCAACTCACCTAAGCTCAGGAACCAACACCAGCGGGTACTCCTGGCCCAAAAGGATCAAGGCTTCGGTAAGTTTTGTTGTCAACTCAGATCCGAGACACAAACTAATAGGGATGCTATCCAACAAAGAGCCAAAAGTGGGGAATTGCTTCGTATCACAGGCTAAGGTGTAAGTCAGGGTAAAACCAAGAAGTGGAAAAGAACAAATGGATGGGGAAAGTGAAAGGTGGTGCCAAAACTAGCAAGCCATAAATGGTGGAATGATCACGTCCATTCTCCTAAGGAGGGTGAAACCAATGAGTATAAACAAGAACTTCATATTCAGAGTAAATTAGACCATTTTAGATAATAATTGAAACAAATATGTCCATATATCGTATATATATACCACCAGATCATAACTACTAGATACTAAGTCAAGCTACCATAATGAGCAAAAGAGCAAAGCAAATCATAACCAATGCACATCCATATACCTGGTGGGTCATATGCCTACCTGTACATACCATCTGAACCATCCACTGTCACTGGAACACTGCCGCTGCACATCTGGGCACTATATACTGCTCTGTATGGCAAAAATGGCTACATTGGTCATCAAATCTGAGATCATGAGGTTCAGTCATGGCATAAGGCTGTATTGTCTGCTTAGGAGCTGCATGAAAGCATGAGTGATCTGGAATGAATGCTCATCAAATGCTGATCTAAAGCATCTCAATGTAAAGGACTGGCTATAAAAGGACTGGAATCCGATTTGATATGGTAGCCCTGGCTACTATAAATGTGATAACAGGAATAAGCTCCTTCTTTTGAATGTACTTGAGAGGTAACAATGCTAGCATGCTTGCTACAACCTCCAACTTAGATAACCCGTGGACACTCACAACAACTTGCACAAAAGAATCAAAATATCGATGCTTAGCCACATAAAAGACTCCTGAAGATTTGCTCATTCAAACAAGAATTTACAAATTTCAAAGCATCATATATAGCTATCAATGTAAAGTAAATTATAAAATGTTACTTCTTACCCTACTAGAATGCACATTCCCTTTAAAGGTCGATAAAATTCCAACAATAAGCAAAGTTGCGAAATGACACAGTTTATTTCAATGGTTCAATGAGCCTCAGACATCCACACAATAGACGATCACACAATCCAGTAGCCTCCAAATCCTTTCTTCTTATTCCAATACTAAAAAATATTACAACAAATCAAGAGCAGAGGTTCCACCTTCTCATGAGTTACAATGGAGAAAAACTGCTCTTTAAATAGATAAATACATGCAGAGGGGGGTGCAATTCCCAAGGAGGGCGACTTCTTGTTGAGAGGGAGTTGACCTAGAATATGATTGGAGTTTGATTGAGATCCAAAGGATGGGGATTGCGCCACCTCTCCATGAGGTAGGTGACCCCTCCTTGTAATTATCACCAACCAATCAAGAGATTCCACCTATGAAAGTCGCCCATGCAAGAGGGTGCAGTCCTTCTCATGGAGTTAACTAGATCTTCACTGAAATAGATTGAAATCACCTTTTTGGAGTCTGCAGTGATTAGGCATTGATTGCCAATCACGTTAGTCTGTCTTCTGATCAACTTGGACCACTCCCACTGATTTAGGAATTTGTCATTTTTATTTAATATGTCTTTATTTGACATTTATTTTGTCTTTTTGGGGTTTTTCGAGCAAATATGATTTTTTGAGATAAATAATTGCTTGAAAATTAGGAAAAGTCGGTTTATGGGTTAAATGGGTGCTTTGGCTTAGAAAACGAGCACCCCATTGTCAGATTTCACCCACAAACCACTTAATTATTACATTTTGAATTTTTTCAATTAAACCATTAAAATGGTCTAATTATTGAAAAAAATAGTTTTTTCAAAACATTTAAAAAACCACCTAGGGACCTAGTACATGACCATATGACATTATTTAAGTGTCTAGCATGTTTATATATGTTGACACATGAACTTTAATAACCCCCCAAGGACTAACCGCCAACTTAGGCATTCCAGCTTTGGAGGTGTAGGAGAAAAACTCGTTAATTATACTCAGCTAAAGGCAAAGCATAATTGACAAGGGAAAAAACTCCTTGGAATACCCTCATTAGTTGCCAGGTTCTAGGAAGCCAAGTTACTCAAAAGACTACCATGCTAGCACACTTTATTACAAACCCCGTGGGGCATGGACATGCTTTTAAAAATTAAAAAAGGGGCCCTGAAAAGGCCTAATTTGAACTTCTGAACACTGTAATGAACAAGTATTTGTGCATACTTTGGAGGCTCTCTGGAAGTCCAACTGATGTGTAACTCAGTCGGTAACAAGGATCATTCAAGAGTATTTGGTTCAATGGAAAGAATTACCTATACAAGAGGCCACCTAGGAAGGAGAACAGGTATTGCAGCACCCAACATTACAGTTGCTTGAGGACACACAATTTCGAGCGGGGAGGATTGTAATGTCCTCTTCTGCTTAAGCACAGAGGACCATCCCGCTAACCTATCTAATTCCCATAGGTTCAAGCGGGTACTAACATTTAGGGGATTAACTAAGGATTGATGCCATTTATACCATAAGAAGACCTTAATCATGGTTATTAGATCATCAGTAGGTAAAAGAGGGCCACAAGAACTGGGGGCCACCTGCATGCATTACATGCGGGACATATTTCATGTTGCATGCACTGAAACACCTTTATTGAGCTTTCATGCACGCAGAAAGCATTGCATGCAAGTCAACTGAAAATTAGAAGAGAAAAGCGACCTAGCTTTGCAAAAGTTAGGGCAGGCCATGTCAAAGTTATAAAAGAAAGGTAAAGTGAATGATTAAGGTCTGCTTATTTGATTATTGATTTTGAGGATTCGACTTGGAGAGCTCAGAGAGCCAGTTAGGGTTGAGGGCACACCACTCAACCATCAAGTGCATTTTGGCAGCGAAATATATCTGCCCTAGTCATTTTCAGGGTTGGATCACATAGGTTCAACATTGCTTCTATCATCATACAATATTTTTTAGCATTCATCAGGGTTCTAGCTACATCCAATAGAGAAGGATTTGTGCTCTCTTGCATGGGCGAATTGGACAAAGAGGATAACTTCATATCTTGACAGACAACCACTATTCAGTCTGCATGCGACCTCCATCCTTCCAACAGCACCACTATTAGCCTAGTTACTGAATATAGGCTTCCTATTCGGCTTTAGGAGGGAGATCTCATCATTCCATCTTCAGAAGGGCGCCTCCCTTTTGCATGGGTGAATTTCCTTGAGAAGACAATTCGCATTAGGCCTCAGACTCCATGCATGGCTTGCATGCTTACTCCATATTGATCAGGGGGGCAATATAACCCTAGTACCACCTTCCTGCAAACTATCTAGCATCATTGGAGCAGTTATTATCCCCTTCTTATTCTGAGGAAGGCGCATTTACTACAAGGGCACATTATTGGAGTGAGACCATCCCATATTTTGTCTGATCCTTGGCACATTTCTTGCATGCTGGCCTCATATTGACATACATCCACTACTTCATCTGTTGGTACGTACATGCATATTCTCTATCCCTATTTTATAGCATTTCTGATTATTTGGGTTATTGAGGGGTTGACAAACCCGTGCATTTGCATGCATGCTCATGCAAGCATAGTTCAGTACATGCATTCATGTTTCCTTCAAGTATTGGGCCATAAAGGCTACTAGCAAGCAACAAAAACTCCATTAACAGACGGAAATATCAGTTGGTATATTACAGATCCTCACATGGCTTGAACTAAGTCTAGCAACATAATTTTCCCTTATAGATTGTTGCAACTGTAAGGGAAGCTGCCTGTCTTAAAATGAAAATATCATTTACAAGGAGAGAATTTATCAGGTTTTCAGGCATCATGAAACCCTCCACACAACCAACTCAATGGCATTCACCAATACACACACTTCCCCATTCCCAACCTTCCACACAAGCCACTTTTCTATCAAAGGAAAAGTTAGAACTATAGCCTTCCAACTAATAGACAGATTAGGTGATTTTTTTGAAAAATTTCTGATCCAATCTACCATTGTATTAGGAATTATGTATTTCTTAGTAACAACTGACACCAAAGACCTTGACATGAGATCAGCCTCCAAACACATTTGGCCGCCAAAGCTTTCGCAAACCAATGGATATTCTTAAGACCCCACCCACCCAACTCTTTTGGCACAGCAACAGCTCGCCATTTGACCAAAAGGGTTCCTTTTTCTCTCTATGCACTAACGACATGAATCTGAAATTAATTCTCCTTATCTTTTCAAGCACCCTCTTAGGAATAAAAGCTAATGACATGCACTAGATTGGAATGGTTTGTAGAATTGATTTGACAAAGGTAAGCATCCCACCCCTAATTAACCACTTGTTAGACCAAACAATTAACCTCTTTTCCACTTTTGCTTTAAGCCAAACCCAATCATTTACCCCATAGCCATTGGGTTTGAGGTGAAACCCTAAGTACTTAAAACCATCTTCAAGATCAATCTGCTGAAAAGGAAACAAATAGGAAACAATTGAAGAAAAAGCCTAAGATCATCCTTCTTTACCACAGAAAGAAATAGATGATTTATTGAGATTAACCCTGTTTCCTGTAGCAGTACATTACTGGTCTAAAATCTCTTTGAAGTTTTAACTTTACAACATCCCTTCTAGACCGATGACAAAATAAAAGAAAGTCATCAATAAAGAGCAGGTGAGACAAGAACAAAGATATTCCTTATTTAATACCTTTTATTGATCTAGTCCTTCTTGCCTCAAGAAGTGTTTTGCTCAAACCCTTTGCTATAATAAGGGATAGAAGTGGGGATAAATGACACCCCTGCCTGAGTCCCTTTCCTGGTTTGAAATATTTCTAAGCTGAGCCGTTGATAAGAACAAGAAAGGACATGGTGGATACATAGCTCATAACCTGGTTAACAAAGTGCACACAAAACCCAAAGTGGATTGGCATCAGTCTCAAGCACAACCATCAAGCTCAATCATATGCCTTGGATAAGTCCAATTTCACCACCTTAGTTGGTAATTTCTTTGTCTTGATAAAATGTAGCAGCTATTCCCTCCCGGGCTACACCAATCGCCTCATGAATTTGCCTCCCCAACAAGAACGCAAACTGTTCTTTTGAGATAGATTTAGATAACGTTTTCATCCTCAAAGCAATTATCTTGGCTGTAATGTTATATATGCAATTGCATAATGAGATGGGTATATACTCCTCAAATGATTGAGGGTTGTTTGTCTTTGGGATGAGCGTTGTTGCCGCCAAGATTGCACACCTGGGGGGGAGCGCAGCAGAAATCTTTCGAAGCTGCTCGGTGTGGCCTTGGGGGCAAGCAAAGAGTCAGGTGCTGTCACATGATCCCAACTCCTCCGTTTAGGAAAACTCCTAACGAAGCCAAGGGGGTAGACCCTACAAAAAAGGTTGCTAAGGCTTTTTTAAATTTAAGTTTGTGTGATTGGAATGGATGTTGTTTTAGGAGTTTTTGAATTGCAACAAATTTAAACCAAGCTTTTTTGCAAATGAAATTAATGGCACATCCACAACATGATATAATAACAACAATTCGTAAGATACACAACACAAATATTCGTAAGATATAAAGCAAGGATTTGTAAAATATTGTTGTTGCTCAAAGTTCAATGCTAATGGAGTCACTGTCCGTTAAATATTGTTGAGAGACCCATTGTGCGAGTGCTTCTTGGTTTATTTTATTATGTATTTTAAGAGATGAGGTTGATTTATTGTGGAATGAAGGTATTCTCGATATACTTTGCGGTATAGGGAATATGTCTAGAATGTGATCTAGGTGGCTTCGTACAAGGACGCGTGGGTTGGAATGGAGTCTCGAGTGCGGTGTTCAACACTACACCAACAAGGGTGTAGTCTAACTGTGCTCTGAGGTCACCTCCTAGTTGTTCCCGTTTCCTTAGTCGAGATTTCCCCACTTTCGACCACTATCGACGCAACGTCGTATTTTCGTTGGTTAAGCGGACTTAATTTTATTAAAGTGAGTATTAGCTTAATGTGAGAAAATTAGTCATTGCAATACTACCGCTTTTGATATCCCAAAGCTCAGACTAGCCTGCGATGGGTAGAGCATACACAGAGTGGTGAAATGTTCGTTCCAATTGTTAACTCTCCGACAGAGAGCACTCTTGATCTGCTTGGAGCGAGATTCAAGAGAGTTTGAGAAAAAGTCTTAAGACTTAACAAAAATTGTAAATGCAAAGCTAAAGTAAATAAAGTGAAAAAACTGGAAATTGTCTAAATTCTACACAAGAGTCTTTCAAGTCCAAGACCGTACTCGGGAAAGCAAGGGGGTTAGTGAAAAAAGTAGACTCTCCGACGAAGAGCACTCTTGATCCGCAAATGGCGAGATTCAAGAGATTTTGCATATAAACTTAGTAACTTCACAAAAAGGAAATGATACAAAGATCTTAAAGCAAAACTTGAAAACTAACTAACTTAGAAAAACTTTCACTAAAATTGATATTTTTTGCATAAACAGTGAAACTTCTTAAAAAAGAACTATGTAAAAGTAAACTTTCAAAATTTTATGAAAATTTGAACTAACTAGCATGCTACTGATCTAACTATGTAATATGTAGAATAGTAAGCAAACTAAGGGATAGATACAAACTTCCCCCAAATGGGGGAAGAAGGGTGTGGGAGCCGTAATCCCACTTGCTCTTTTATTAATTATTTACAATTTAAATAACTCTCAGATAGAGAGCGCTCTTGATCCGCCTTGCGGCGAGATTCAAGAGACTTTAAGCCTTTTCAAAGGCTGAAGGAAAGCAGGAGAATGAAGAATGGGAGATTTCTTATGTTTACGCTAAAAAATTTCACTTTCTTTCCTCGCTTTTCTGTAAAACAACACAAAAATCAACAAACAGAAAATTGTTAAAGTGTTAGTGTTTGTCAGTATAATCACAAAAATTATACAATCTAATACCTGGAAAATATTTCAATTAAATTACTACTCAAGTATTTATGATGCGTAGATCAAGATCTATGATAATCTTTGAAATTTTCTAGATCTACAAGCAAAGCAAATAGACCTTAAAAAATAAAACCTTTGATATCAACTCTAAATGCTTTTCTTAAACAAAAAGGGAAAGAAGAGGTTGATTGAAATTTTTTTAATGGAGGAAGGAGATGCTCAAGCCCAAGCTTGAATAAGTTTTGAAAAATGAAGCGCCTACAGTACAAGAGAGCATTAGATTTATAAAGTGGTGGAGAAAGATAAGATGCAGCTGAGCTCCGATCTCTACTCCACGCTTTGTGATCTGCAAAGCTAAAGCAACCTTCAAACAAGTGATTAGATCTAGTATGATAGGTTAAATAAAATAAAAAGTGCACAAGTATAACTGACTACAAAATTCAACTTTCAGATCTTAGATAATTTCACATAAACAAACAACTTGAAACTTCAAATTTTTGTTCTAAGGATTAGCATATAATCTTCTTTAACTAAATAATAAGCACTTGCATGAAATGAAGAATAACTAAATAGATATCACATCGGTTTATGAGCAAAACATTCACCACAAAAGCTCTTGCACCTTTAGTCTGACCTCCAAAGTCTCAACTTTGTTCATATGAATGATAAGCAAAATAGCATTTACAATATAGGCAGAGGTTCCTTGCATTCGTGTAGAATGACGGAGCAACCCTCGTTTATATAGCACAAGAAGGAAAAGAGGGGCAAATAGCTCAAGGAGAGAGCAATGGCGCATCAAAGGAGAGATTGATGGATCGAATCCCTTTGAATGAAGGAGATGAAAGAGCTGGAGAAATGAGGGAGGCGCCACCTCACAAGAGGTGTGCCCCCTCTACCTTGGGATCTCCTCCCATAGACTACGAGCTGCCACATCCACCCAATCGCCCACGTGAAGGAGAAGTGCGTCGATCTCTTTGGGGTTCGCTCTTGGATGATGAAATCATGTGATTTGCATTTGATTTGATGTGGAGAGGTGGTGCCATCTCTACCAAGAGAGATTCGTCCTCTCTTTGGAAACATCTGTAAATTTCCTTAAAATCCAATCTTGAGTTAAAATATGCCAGTTTATTTTTAATTAAGCCCAAATATTACTTTTAACCACAAATGGATTTCTTCACAATGCAGTGGAAAATGAATACTGAGAGAAATGTAACATCAATCACAGCAATAGAGACACCAATATTTTTGGGTATAAACACCCGGAAAAAACCCAAGATGGGAAAATGGGTGCAGCAGCCTAAGAAGATATTTTATTATGAAGATATAGAACAATACAATCCAGAAAATCGATTTTTACCCAACCTGGAAAAATTGAACCACCAAACTCCACTGAGACAATCCCACAAATCGTATGACCCTCTTGCGTCACTATACGAACCCTTGCATCACTGTACATAATCCATACAGCCTTTGTGTCAGCGTACAGACAGATCCGTATGGCCCTGCGTCACTCGTACGATCTTCTGTGACTGCTGTACGACTGACAACTGTACGACATCTGCGTGTCTGTACGACCCCTCTGCGAATCCGGACGACCCTCTCTCTCCTTTGCTCAAGTTACCCTGTCAATCCTCTGGATGAAAGTTCCTCTGTCTTCCTCTCTATAAAATTCTTCTGCAAACTGTCTTTCTCACTCTCTAGCTGAAAGTTACGAGTAAGAAATCTCTCTATATGTCTGCGTGTCCTCTCCACCAAATCAATCTTCCTTTTAACTCAATGGCCAAGCGAAAACCCTAACTTCTCACTATGGATCAATGGATGAGATCCTCCGGTGAGATCAAGGGCCAAGATTAGATTAGCTCATCACTCAAATTATTTTCATTTCAACTTTATAAAAGTGACTCCATTAAGTCAATTAATAATTAGATTACTTAATGCACTTTTCCTAAGTCTAAACTTTGGAAAATACATTAATACATCTGGCTTCCCGTTTTATGTCTTCTAGCATGCAAGGACACATGCAATGATAGAAGACCTTCCTTGTTGCCACTTTCTAACAACATCACCCACCAACCAATGCGTGCCAAGTTATTAGATGCGACATCCTCATGGGAGAGGGCGCATTACTCATTTGACATAAGCTTATATTCCTTGATTTGACATTATGACATGTGCGTTTAATCTTTAAACTAAGTCGCCCACCATTTGACATGGCATGCCAACTCATTTGGCACATGCCAAATGATTCATTTTTTATATTTTTATATTTTTCCTTTGGTCCATTTTGGGTTTTTTTGGTATTTATTTGCCAAATTGTCACATCTTTAAGGAAAAATGCTCCCAGAGGCGACGTAGCTACGCGAAACACGGAGAAAATGGGTCCTAGGGTAAAGAGGACGCTCTGAGTGTGAAAACGAGCATCCCCACGCCAAAATCCACCTCCAGACCACTCCTTTATTACAATTTGATTTTTTCCATTTAAACCATTATAAAATGGTGTAATTTTACGGAAAAAATTATTTTTATCGGAATGAAACCAAACTCCTAAGGGGCCTAGTGCATGTCCATACAACTTATTACTGATGGCTAGCATGTGAAAAATACATAGACACATAGAATTTAATAACCTCCCTAGGTTCGACTACCATGGTATATACTTCAGCTTTGGAGGTGTGAGTGAAAAACTCAGGAATTATACGCCACTGAAGAGTAACGCATAATTCCTAAGGAAAAAACACTATAGAGTATCCCCCTGATAGCTAAACCTAAGGTAGGCCAAGTCTTTTACAAAATAATTATGCTTAGACCAACTTATTACAATTCCTCCATGGGGGTCTGGACATGCAATTATTACAAAGGTGCCAAAATTGTCCCTGAAAAAGTCCTCTGAACTTTTGAACACTGACAATGAACACTTGACATGTTCATGAAACTAGCAGCTCACAAGAAGTCCAACTATGGTAGTTGGTACAAAATAGTTGGTAACAAGGGCAATGAACGTAGAATGTAAGGTAGCTAACATCTTTTCAAATGATCTTGATTCTTCAATAACATTCAGTAGATCATCCTTAATAACTTCGTAAAAACCTAGAAAGAATTCAATTGTCCACCCATCTGGACTAGGACTTATGGCCTTTTTGAAAATTGTACATAACCTTTTGGAGCTCATTCTTTGATACTTCTAAGAACCTCATGTTATCCTCTTCTTTCACAAATCTTGGAAAAAAGGAAGTCAATTTAAACACTCAACAATAGTAACCGTACTCGCTTCCTTATAGATGCCCTCAAAATGGTCTATCCCAAGTTGAACAATATCATCAAAACACTCAGAACTTGTAGATAAAGAGTGATTGTTCCTTGCTGTCTTCCAAATAGAATTCACAGGTTTTTTATGATTTGAATGTTGATGAAAAAACTTAGTATTCTCACCCCGTTTTGAAACCCGTAAAGCCCTACTCTTAACTTTTAATCCTCCAAACATTCTCCCTAATCCTATAAGCTATTAGCTTCCTTCTCTTTTGCTCCAAAGCCTTCACATGATTTTAAAAAGTTTCATCAGGATAACCTGTTAACTTCCCATTATATATGGTATCCGATTTACATTCCAAAGAAACAATTTCCTGATCATCCTCAATACTCTTTTAATGAGCCCAATCTGTTGCTGCTTGTCTGATTTTTTTCAGATATGTTTCAGACTAAATACATGTTGATTCTCTTCTCTTAGTGAGCTATTATAAGGAACCTGCTAGAAATTGCTTACCCAAAAAATGGGAATATAAAACATCTAAACCTGATTCAAAATTCAAAGAATTAGAGCATTTAAAAAATCTCCTCCATATTATGGCTAAACACCCTTAACGATGGAGATAATTCCCAATTCCCCAAAAGCTACTCTAGTTCATTGATAAATTTGGAAACCTCACCCATGGTTTCTGGAAGCAATATAACAATTGGCTTGTGGATATCCACGAGACTTTTTCAGGCTTGTTTTTTTGAGGTGTTTCCCAACCCCAAATATTCAAAGACATACATATCATAACCCATCCTTCTCAGGGGTTTGATCTGCTCTAAGGACCCCCTTGAGTGATTTATATTTCCCTGACTTAATTTCCTTTTTTTCTTTGCTTGTGCATTAGCCAGATGTGATTTTCTTCCTCTCCCTTACCCCATACCCCCTTAACAGTCTTCCGTTCCCAAACCACCTTTAGGCCAAGGATCTAAAGGCCCCTGAAGTAGGTTTCCTTGACCTTAGAGGATATCTGGAGTGTCCGTCTGAAATACTACTTCCCTCAGTCAAAGAGTGACACTGACCATTTGATGAACCCATATTCTCCTTATTGACTTGAGAAATGTCTATAAACATTTCCCCCTTCTAAATCCTTCCCGCAAATAGAGCTTACATGAGGCTTCCCTAATAGCCTCTTAGTTTTATTCTTACCTAGTGACCCACCAGTCCCACTAGACTTATAAACACCTAGATTTGGCAAGGTCCATGAATGAAAACCCTGAAAAACATCAATATACAAAAATCACAGGAGGAGAGTCATTTATAGGCTTACCCTTTTCTTTAGAAGCAATATTTGGTTATTAATATCGTCCTTGTAGCCTAGACTTTGCATGAACCCTGCATGACCATCTACATTAACATTGGCTTCTAGAGGTGACAAGGGAATCCAAACATTGATTGCTCTAGTCCCACAACCACATAAGGAACATCACAAGCTCCATTTGTAGGCACATTTGCACCGACATCTAACTCTCCCTCCTTTTTATTTGCCCTAGAATTTGCCCACTTCCTTGAGAATCATCATGGCCCCCCTGCTCTTGAAGCTTCACTTCTAATTTTTTAATCCATGTCTTCGTATTGAATTTTAACTCACAATCTTGAGCTAAATGCCCATATTTATGGCACCTAGCACAGTGAAAGGGCACACCAACATAATCCAAAATTTGGCGATAAGATAAGATAATTTCATTAATTCCAATTAATGACCACAAAAGTAGGTCAGTGGGTCTATCGGGAAGCAGTGAGGTGATTGGGCTTGTATTAACGTGGAGACCTGTGTTCAAATCCCTGTGTTCAAATCCCTGCGTGGGTACGCTTGTAAATATAAGAAGTATCACAAAAAAAAGTAGGTCAATGGGACTCTTTGGTACCATAATGTCAATAAAAAGTGGGAGCACTAAGGCGGCTCGTATAAAAGGCAACATGCAGAAATAAAAGTATGACTCTAACCTAAATACAAAGTATGACTCTAACTCAAAAGATGGAGAACCGAACTAGGAGAGAGATGTACAAAGAGAGTGGATGTCGGATTTGTGATACAAAAGGTGTAAGTTTGTCATGGTTTGCTAGAACCATCTCTCCTAACATTCGATGCGGCATGGAGGAATCTCAAAATAGAACTCTGTCTAGAAGAAGAGTTGGAAGAGGAGCTAGACTGGAGAGAGAGGAGAGGGCCTTTTTGTAATACAATCTCTTTAGTTAAGCCCCTGTGCAGATCCATATCTACCAAAACCCCAACTATGGACAATGATTTAGAGTCCAAAAAGCTCATATAAGCTTCAATAAAATAACCTAGAAAGCAAAGCTGCTGGGAATCGCCCTGGGCCCCCTCGCTTCGCTCCCAATTCGCGATCCGGAAGGAATCAATCCCGGAATCGTGATTCCTCATCGATTCCTCTCGGGAGCGATTTGGTAATTCGCGATTCCTTGGGCAAAAAAATGATCCCTGCTTTTCCAAGGATCGATGAGGAATCGATCTGGAATCGACGATTCCGGATTGATTCCTCATCGATCCCTGAGCGATTCTGGGCACAAAAAATCGCTCCCATGGAATTGGCGGACTCCATCACGATTTTTTGATTTTTGCATTTTTTTTTTGTTTTTTTTGGATGGGCTAGGGTTACTTTGGGCAAATAAAGGGTGTTGGAGTCCATTTGGACTCATTCCATTACTCATTTCATTGATTGGGAAGAGCTTTGAGCTTTGAGTGGGTTTGCTAGTTGTTTGAGAGCTTTGAGCTTTGAGTGGGAGATTGAAGGAGAGATTGAAGACTTCTATTTGGGAGAGCTTGCAAGGGAGATTGAAGCTTCCATAGAGACATTCAACCACCATTGAAGAGCTAAAAGGTAGGCTCTAAAAACTCAATCTTTGTTTGTTTTTGATTTTTTTTTTTCACTATGTTAAAAAATTTAAACCTTGCAATGTTCTCTTCTCCTACTCTTTCCAATATCTTCTTCTCCATCATTCTATTGCAGGCAACAAGTGACTCTCATCTTGAATCAAGAAACATGATGGGTATGTGGTTTTGGCTTTTCATTCCACTTCTTCTCATTATGATGGTGTTGGGAAGTAGATATGGTGGTGGTAGTGATGAGGGGGAAGAGGTAGAGAGTGACACATACCATGGAGAAGAGGAGTAAGGGGAAGAGGGTGATGATGATGAGAATGAGAGTGATGTGGGGCAAAAACAAAAAGACACAACAGCTTTGTGGAAGTATGTGACAAGGCTTGGGGGAGGGAGAGGGGGTGGAACCACAAAGTTTATATGCTCCCGTTGTAATAAAACTTACACAGGTTCATATACCCGGGTGAGAAAGCATTTGTGTGGGATTATGCCATGCGATCAAGGTAAGTCTACTGGAGTCAAAACTTGTGACAATGTGGCAGCTAAAGAGAGAAGCAAATACAAGATGGAAGAAGAGGCCTCTCAAAACAACTCCAAGAGATCAAGGGTTGAATCTGAATCCCCACAGAGAATGTTTGGTAGTGGAGCTGGATCATCGTCGTCTCAATCAGGACTTGTTATCACATATATAGTAGCCGGGCTACCATACATTATTTTTTTGATTCCCGTACACTATTAAGCCAGTTCCCTTGCATTGAGATGCTGAGATGAGCATTTACTATGGATCATTATCAGATTTTGGACAACAGTTTTATTCCCCATGCCATGATTGAGTTTCAGGACATTCAAAGAGATGATCGTTGTAGCTATTTAGCCATTTGTACAGAGCAGTCAGTAGTGCCTAGAGTTGTAGCAGCAGTTTCAGAGGACAGCTGATGGTTCAGATGATGATCTTTCAGGTATATAACTCAGCAGGTATATTATGGTGTTGTGGTTATATTGCTTTTATCTCCATTCTCGTAGCATGTCTTAGCATTTAGTATCATGATTTGGCGATCATATAGATATGTGGACCTAGTTGTACTTATATATATCTTACTTGTCCCTACTTAGACCTTCCCAGGACCTTCTATTTCATGTTATCATCTAAGAAACAGGATTCGTTCAAAACCCTCGACGTGTCGTGTCCCTATCGAATCGGACACGATTCGACCTGAGGTCGTGTCCGATTCGAACTTTCATCGAATCCTGTTTTCGGACACGCAGTTGAAGCGAATCGGACACAAATTGTTAACGTGTCCCGACTGTCGGACACGCGTCCCTAAAACAGGACACGTAAAGTGCGCTAAAAACAGGGAAAGTGCGGCCGGGTATGTTTTAAAAACAAAATTTGAGTTTCTTTTTGTCATTTGCAAGGAAGGAGTTGGCTGAGAGTGATTGTATGTGCAGGTGAAGGAGATTTGAAGGCGATTTGAAGGCTATCCAAGCAATTCCAAGTGCATTCCGGTGGATTTGTGGAGAGGATTGCAAGCTCAACAATCACACAACAAAAGGAATGTCTCAATCAGCTAGGGCAGGAGGTAGGGGGCAAAGGAGAGGGAGAAATGCACCATCTAGTGCCTCCCCTCCTATTCCACCAAGCACAAGCGGTTCTCCTCCTCCGTCAAGTGCTCCATCGGCTGCTAGTGGAGCTCAAGCTCATGCTCCATTTAACCCTGTTTTAACAAGACAACAAGCCCAAGGAAAAAAATACCCTTTGTGGAAGTATGTGACAAGAAAAGATGGGCCTGGGGCAAAGCTTGGTGGGGGAGGTAATGTGTCTTGGAGATGCAATTTTTGCAAGCATGAGTTCATGAGCACATATTTCCGGGTTAAGGGCCATTTGTTGGCCCTTCCTTCTTGTGGGATTTCTTCATGCAAAGCGGTGAGTGTTAACCAAAGGAGGAATATGGAAAAAGAGGATCATGTTGGATTAGGGAAGGTGGCAGCAGCAAGCAAGAAAAAAGAGGATGACCTTCCATTTTTGAGAAAGCCCTCTAGCACCAAGCCTCCATTTCCACCTATAGCTATAGCAGTCATGGGCATGGGGATACTCATCAAACAAGAAAGAGGCAATCTATCGGTGGTCCAATGGATAGGATTTTCCAACAAGAGGCGCGAGAAGAGGTAGACCTTACCATCGCATTTTTCTTCTACCTCAACTTCATCTCATTCAATGTTGCACGGTCACCATTGTATTTTGAGACGGTTAAAACTATCTTGGATCGAGCTCCAAGTGGTTATGTGCCTCCTAGTTCAGAGAAGCTTAGAACCACATTGTTGGTTAAAGCAAAGAAGGAGGTAGATAAAATCCTTGAGCCAATTAGAACAACATGGCCCTCATGCGGTGTGAGTGTTGTTTCTAATGGATGGACGGATCCCGCACGCAATCCACTCATCAATTTCATGGTATCTTCCCAAAATGGACCGTTGTTCTTGAAAGCGATGGATGCTCTTGGGAAATACAAGGATGCACAATTTATGAGCGATTTATTCATCAAAACCATTGAAGAAGTAGGTGTTGATTCGTGTGTACAAATCATCACGGACAATGCACCTGTTTGCAAGGCTGCTGGCATGATTGTGGAAGCTAAATATCCACAGGTATGTTCATTTTGGACACCTTTCATTTCTAATTTGCTCATTGTTTGAATTTGGTCATTGCAATGTTAGTGTTGTAGAGTCATTGATACATGCTTTTATTGCTCTTACAGGTTTTTTGGACACCTTGCATTGTCCATTCCTTGAATTTAGCACTGAAAGCCATTGCTTCGGATGTGACATGGATTCGAAACCTTATTGAGGATGCACGCCATATCTGTAACTTTGTACAAAACCACACAAATGCCCTCACCATCTACAAATAGTACACACAACTTTCATTGCTGAAGGTTGCAAATACTCGGTTTGCTTCCTCATTCATCATGCTCAAGAGGTTGAGGGAGGTCAAAACCGCTCTTGGGTCCATGGTGATTTCAGAGTTTTGGGCTTTTTGGAGAAAGACGGATCAGGCTGCTTCACAAAAGGTGAAGGACACGGTGTTAAATGATGGTTGGTGGGACACAGTAGATCTTAGCATTAAGATCATGGAGCCAATCATTTCTTTGTTGCGGTTTGCAGACACGGACCAACCCATCCTAGCAGAGGTTTATGAGGGGTGGGATTCCATGATTGAGTCCACGAGGTCCATTGTCATGGAGAATGAGTGTCCCGAGTATGGGACATTGGCAGAGAGCTTATGGACCATTATTCGAGATATTCTTATCTCCAGGTGGGATAAGAATTGCACACCTTTGCATTGCTTGGCCCACTCCTTGAACCCCAAGTTCTACACTCAGGAGTGGCTCACTGGTGGATCGGGGGCCTCACAGAGACTCCCTCCTCACATGGATGTAGAGATTGCAAAGGGGAGGAAGATAGCACTTAGACGGCTATTTCAGGATAGCGACATGCTTGAGGAGGCGAAGGACAGCTTTGTTGATTTTTCCACTGGCACTGGGAGATTTGGAGGCTATGATGTGCTTAGAGATAGGGGGGTAAGAAACCCTATGCTTGGTGGGCAACTCATGGGGCAGCATCCGTTATTCTACAGAAGTTAGCCTTGAGGATCATCTCTCAAGTTACATCATCCTCTTGTTGTGAGAGGAATTGGAGCACATATGGGAACTTGTACAGTGTGAAGAAGAGCAGGCTTGAGTAGTCCAGGGCAGAGTCGATGGTGTATGTGCACTCCAACCTTCGTCTTATTTACAGGAAGAGGGAAGAGTGGGTGAAGGGAAAGACAAAGATGTGGGATGTCTTTCCTGATGATATGGGTTTGGACAGCAGTACTGAGTTGGCATTAGCCAACATGGATCTTAATGATCCAGTGCTAGAGCCGGTCACTTTTGATGATAGTGATCGTACAGAGGAGTCATCCTCCACAGCAGCAGATGCAGATCGTCAGATGGGTAGAGAGGAGGAGGAGGGGGAGGAGGATGAGGATCAGGGCAGTGGCAGTGGCAGTGATGAGTATGTTGATTCAGGCATGGAGGAGGACTACTGACATATGGGATTCTCCCATCTTGATCCACCCCTTTTTGTATTTACTATTAGTCTATTTGGCATTTGCCAGTGCCCAGTAGCATTCCGACATATATGTATACATTTTGATTTTGATGACTTAATGAGAAATATGGTTCCGACATGCATCTGTGTCTCATTGTGATTTGTGAATGACAAATGTGTAATCATTAATGTGTTTTTATTCTAATTTCTATTGAATATTTGTAAATGTTCTAGTTTCTAAATATTTTTGGATCTATATGTCTATATTTTTAAATTTTAATATATTTTTAAAAAATATATATATGTATATAAAACGTATCCTACGTGTCCTGATTTCGGGGGTCACCGTGTCCGTGTCGGACTCTCGTATTTTCGTGTCCTACGTGTCCCGTGTCCCCGTGTCAGGTGACTTAGGTTATCATTGCATTTTACCTGTATTTCCTCCATACTTGATCTCACTGATTGAATCGCTTTCTTTGGTTTGACAGGTAGAGGAGGTCGCACTTGTGGGCTAGGGCATCATTTTGGCAAGCAAATTCAACAAATTCTCATTTGATCTCTGCGGGAGTCTTCTTCAACAACAAGACATCTCATCTCGTCACTCAGGTATGATCTCAAGGTAATTTCTCTTTCCATGATCTATCCATTTGTCTAAATGCTTCAAATCCTTACTATTTCAAAACCCTCATTTTACAATTTTTCAGATCTAGCTTGATCCACTTGGCTTTTGGGTATAAAATTTAAATCCCACCTCTATAGCATCCACGACAATTCGGATATATAGTTTGGTGAGGATTGGCCTTCATTTGACCCACTTCCCAAGGCAAAGAAGCTTCTCCAAGAGAGGTCGCACTTCGTGGGAGGGGTGAGTTTGCTACTATGTTGCATGGGAACCCGTCCCCCCCAAAAAAAGCCATGTACCTGCCATCCCCGCATTTCGGGGACCCCTAGGAAAGTTCCCTAATCTTTTGGGGACTTCATTAGGGACTTGGGGACTTGTTGGTCATACCCAAAACGTCCCCAACATATTTTCGGGTAGATTTGGAGACATTCCAAGTAGATTTCAGAGATGTCTCGGGCAGATTTTGGAGATGTTTTGGTCATGTATCTTCATTTCTGACAATGGACATTGATGAATGGACAATATGATCATTTATCCAATCCATATTGTTTGTATTATTCTAAATCTAAATATAATCTATGCAAGTTGCAGCTCAAAATATGGGTTGTGTATGATGGATTTTGATTTGGGTTTCTAGTGATTTAACTATTGTCTTTTTAGCAGCATCATTACAAGCAACAAAGCCTCCATGTCAACAAACTAAGAAATGCAACAACCCAAAGGTTTGAGCCTTTTGGGTATTTCTCTTGTTCTTCTCATTTTTAGGGTCATCTTAGCTTTTACATATTTTACATAGGTGTCCATGAGTTATTCAAGCCCAAATCTTTCCCCATCCCAACCTTAAGCACTGTGAAAACAATTGGATAGTAATGACTTAGATTGGGTACTTAACATTTGAATAAATTCCTATTCAATATTCTTCTTTATCTAAAGCATGAATCTAATCTCTTTACATATTGCAAGCATGTATATCCAAAAGTGTTTTGTAGTGGTTTTCAACTTAGTTGTAAAAATCTACAGAACCTGTTGTGAAGGGAATGCTTTTTAACCCAATCATTATAAGCAAGAAATTTAAGGAAGAAGAGTTGTTATAGAGACAAGCATTCTTCTCATAGACCCTACATGGACCTTAGTGTAGATTGAAAATAGTTATACTTAAGTTTCCTAAATCTAAACTACATTTTATTCACGTTCAAGTGCCAATAATGCTCACAAGTCCTTTTCTTATATGCCTGAGTTTTTTCAAAACTAGCAAGTGTAAGGGATGTGCATAATACTATAAAGTATGAACTATTGTGCTTACAAGCAACTACAAATGTTTGTGGTGAATTCTAATTTTTAAAAGTTTTTAATATATATATATTATTGCCGTCCCCAACCTGTTGGCCCTTGAAAAATTGGGGGTGCGCTCTCGTAGTCCCAGGGACTCGTCCCCCGTCCCTGTCGTTCCCCCGTCCCCAAAGCCAGTGCAACATAGGTTTGCTAGAATCTAGCACCTGGGTAGGTGAGATTCCACTTGATCTGTAATCTACACATTCAATAACCTACCCTTTGTGTGTCACTTCAGTGATTTTGACCTTGTGGGCCCCATTCCTCATTTTGAGGGTTGTGCCCCACTTGGGTCACTTTGTGGCATACTTCAATCTCAGATCTACTGAGATCCAACCAATGTATGACCTTAATCTTTTAGATCCACCTACCTCAATACTTCAACATTCCAGATCTGTAATTTGGTGGACATCTGACTCCATTTGGCCCATTTCCCAAGGCATTGATCTTTCTCCAAGCCCATTCAACTTTCCTGGATTGTTGGGTTAGCTTGTGGTTTGATTCTTGTTTTGGTTGCTTGAACCCCTTGACATTGTCATATCACTCAATCGAGCTCATCTTTGGTACTGGTTAGCCCTAATTCAGTCCTTAACTACCCTGCATTGGACACGGTTCCCAAGGCAGTGGATTCTCTCATAATTGACTAGTACCCTAATCCTGGATCTTATTTCAAACATCATAAGTCACTCTTCCACCTATAATGGACCAAAGCTACACTGTTTAAACCCCTTGATCCAAACTATTATTCATCTTGTGACTTCTTCCATAGAGCTAGGGTTCACCATACACCTTACGTACTTCAACTATACTTGACTTGATCTGGTGTTTTGGTTTGATCTCTCTTGTCGGGAGTAGATCTGGGTCTCCCCCTTTGTTGTGTTGGGCTAGATAACATAAAGTGAAGATTGCCTCAATTGGCGTGACAACCATCCATTGGGAGTCGAGGCCATCTTGGTTGCCCATCCCTTCTGCCATCCATCTTGGATTCATCTCTAGGGGCACCTACAAGTTTGGTGAGAACAGGACCCTCATCTCCCCATGGAATCTCGCCTATGCGAAGAACATTATCGGATTTCCTTGACCAAGGTTGTAGAGATGATGTGGATTCAAAAGTTTATAGGTTTCTCTATGCATGTGGTGTGCCATTCAATGTTCTTCGCTCACGCTATTGGCATGAAATGGTACAAGCCATCAATGGTGCCCCCCAAGGATACAGAAGCCCTGGGTATGACAAAGCTAGAACCGTGGGACTTGAGAGGGAAAGAGCAAAAATCAATGGTGCTCTTGGAAAGTTTACAAATGATTGGTCCAACTATGGGGTATCCATTGTATCTAATGGGTGGACAAATGTTAAAGCAAACCATTGATAAATATTCTTGGCGTTTCTGCTAGCGGTGCGATCTTCCTTTCAGCCCATGACTACTCAGATCGCTACAAGAGCGGTATTAATATTGCACAACCTTTACTTAAAACCATTCAGGAGATTGGGCCATACAATGTCATTCAAGTCATCATTGATAATGCTGCCAATTGTAAGGCAGCAGGGGCAATGATTGAGGATAAGTATCCTAGCATATTTTGGTTAGGGTGTTTGGTTCACACATTGAACCTTTTGATGCATGATATTGTTAAGATGAAGGACCCTAATTACTGATGGATTGGTGCCTTGTACAAGAGAGGTAAGAAAATGATCAAATTTATTATCAATCATAGCATGGCCCACCACATTTTTCGCAATCACTCTAGGTTGGAGCTATTGAAGATTGCAAACTAGATTTGCTAGCTACTACCTCACCTTCAAGAGGCTTTTGAAGGTAAGAGAGGCATTGGCTAGTATGGTCTCAAGTGATGCATGGCAAGAATTAAAAGACAGAGTTGCAAGTGCAGCTGAAAGACATGACTTTCAGGAGGTGGAGGACACCGTTCTTGAAGGTCATTTCTGGTCACAGGTTAAGTATGTTCTGCAGTTCACCAAGCCAGTTTATAACATGATTTGTTTCGCAGATACAGATCAGTCGGTGATTGGGGAGGTATATGAGCAGATGGATAGCATGCTTGGTCAAATCAAAGACATTGTTGAGCAAAGAGATGCAATCTTGTATGACCATATTCATAAACATGTGGTCAAAAGGTGGGATAATATAAATGTTCCACTCCATGCCCTTGCATATGTCCTTACCCCAAAATATTATTCTCCAATTTGGTTGGCCCAACCTGCACCTGGGGGTGGAGTTAAGAAAAAACCCCACACAAATTTAGAGGTGCAAAATGGGTATATGCTTGCATTAGACAAGTTGGTCCCTGATGAGGATGAGTGTGCTCAAGTACGGAGTGAATTGAGCGAATACATTAGTGAGCATGGAGCCTTTGGTACGAGCATGGAGCCTTTGGTACCTTGCATGCAACCAAAGATCGAGACAGATTGGATCCTATCTGTTGGTGGAACATGTATGGCTCTAGAGCCACATATTTGCATAAATTGGCGGTGAGGGTGCTATCACAGGTTGTTAATAGCTCTTCTGCAGAGAGGTGTTGGAGCACCTACAACTTCATCCACAGTGTAAAGAGAAACAGTCTGAATGTAGAACGCGCAGAAAGCTTTGTTTATGTGCACTACAACTTGAGGTTGTTGTCCCATTATTGTGAGGCGACCAAGAATGATAGAACATTTTTGACTTGGGACAACAATCCAGAGGAGGCTAATGTGGAGGATGGAGCCATAGCATTAGAGCGCGTGGAGGCTGAACTATTGGGTGATCATGATGATCCAATTCATACTACAGGTACCCGTACAGAGTGTCCACCCCCAAGCAGAAGCAACTTTTTGGATGCAAGAGTTTTGCCTTTAGCTTCACAACGTCCAAGTTCAGCCCGTGGGGGCCATCCATCTTCTTCTCATGTTCCATGATCACTTCCAGCAGCTCCTATTCCACCTAGACCACTAGAAAATAAATTGGAAGTTTCTCGTGGCAAGTGGAAAGCTTAGTAGATAGTATCATAGATTCATAGTACTTTGTATTTCATTTTCATGTTTATTTTGGCCTATTTTGTAAACATTATGGCCTAGTTTGATGGCAAATATTATATATGTTGAAATTTGAAGGTTGATGTTGTTGATGATTTGATGATGATCATTTAATGACAATGTTATAAGTTATAGCTCCTAGATGATTGATGTTATATCAATGTGTACTAAATGGTTATATGAATATCTATGTTTTCATGTTTTTTATAGCTAATTTGGCATAATACATGTTTTTTTTAAATTTATATGCATCAAAATATATATTATATAAAAAACACTCCCGAAACGCTCCCAAAACGGAAGCTTTTGAAAACTTCGCTTTTTGCTCCCGCTCCCGCTCCCGCTCCCTCTCCCCATTTCGCTCCCCGCTCCCAACAGTGTAGCCAGGGAGTTACCAATCTTCTTCAAAACTTCATATGTCTAGAAGTTGAGAGGGAGGCCACGGAGTTTTACCTACAATGAATTTATATTGGTTAGTTTTAGCTTTGCATCAAAGAAAGGACTCCACCTTTTGATTGTTAGAGGCAAAGAGCCCCACATCCAGTGGGCATTCAAATTCTTATCCACATCCAGTACAGGTTGAAATATAAATGCCATCCATCCCCTGGATAATAAAGAGAAAACTGGAGCATTACTAATCTATGGTTCCCACTCAACATGCATCCACTCTTTCACAGATTTCTTGCATATGACTCTATTATCGAATTTCCCCATGAGGCCTGAGTCATATGCCTACCACTTGATGCATTTTAACACCATCACTGAGAACTGGTTTCACTTGGTTATTCTTCTACTTCCTGTACCTCATCCTGCACTTGCCTCCAACCTCTCTATCAAATCCCCTCTTCTGAGCTCCACCCACACTGCTGTCCTAAAAACACACCTCTTGAATCCTCCATGGGTGGTCCTCTCTATCTCCAACTCACTTAGCCAACACACATCCTCTTGATCCTAGGACTGACTTCACCACCCAGCTGTGCCAAGAAGCTACCCAGTTACCAAAGGATCTGCTACAGGCAGACTAGATCTCTCCACAAAGGACTCACTTTTTGCACTATGGAGCAAATGCTGATTCAAAGAGGCCCGTCGGTCCTTCTGGATTGGGACATGCTCATCATGACATTTGTAAACTGCATTTAAGGCACTTTTACTGCCTCCATCATGTCGATCTAGAGGAACTGTACCATAGTTGATCCGTTGACGTTCACAACCTTGACACAATGTCTCCAAACTCATGCCTCCTTGACTGGTTCCTATGCTTCTCATGTAACGATTCACCACCCTTGGCATCCTATAGCTTTGCTACTTTGAAAAGATTTGACTCCCGCAAGTGGGTTGTTGGAGTAATCAACCTCCTCATCATACATCGTTAGAGAAACCCTATCACGACCTCCTTCCACTAGCAAAACCTGTGAAACCCTAGGCTATCCCAAGATAAGTTAAATATTCAAATTGTACAATTTCATTAGTTGTCTTAACACTTTTATCTGGTTTCATATTTATTTTATTTATTTGCAATTTCCTGTTGCTTTCGCAGGTGGATATCCATCCCCATTAAACTATCACTTCTTTCCAAAGTCTTGCTGCACGTGAGTATCACATTTGGGTTGTTTGTGCTCTTGTTCCCTTTATTCTTTATGCATTGGACTTTAGCTTTGTTGGTGTCATTGGATTATGATGTTTCTCACTCTTTCAGAAACTTTATGGTGATTTCTAATTTCTTTCTTACAATGTGTGTAAAGATCTAATTTAGGTGTGTTGTTGGATATGCAGGTCTGTTAATGAAGTTATCTGCCATGGCATCCCAGATGCCAGGTACAGTTTTTAGAATGTATCCATGTTTGAATTGTGTACATGTTTTCATGTTTACATCTTATTGCTGTCTTTATATGCATTTTTAGCTTGTATTTGTGTTTTTAAAACTTTTGCTTGTTAGTAATTATTATTGCAAGAATTTACTATATTTTGTGTCCAAATTTAGCATAAAGGATAATGTATATGGGAAACAGACTCCAACTAGAAGGATAAATACAAGCACTCAAATAAAACTATAAAAAGGCATGGCATCCCAGATGCCAGGTACAGTTTTTAGAATGTATCCATGTTTGAATTGTTTACATGTTTTTATGTTTACATCTTATTACTGTCTTTATATGCATTTTTACCTTGTATATGTGTTTTTAAAACTTTGCTTGTTAGTAGTTATTATTGCAAGAATTTACTATATTTTGAGTCCAAATTTAGCATAAAGGATAATGTATGTGGGAAATGGACTCCAACTAGAAGGATAAATACAAGCACTCAAATAAAACTAGAAAAGGCATTTCCTAGGTGCAATAATTCAATTCATAAATCATCTTGACCATGCAAGTAAGCTTCTATCTCTCTGCCCACCTCTCCTTGATAGATGACAACATCTAAGAAAGTTTGTATAGTCAGTCTCCCTGTTTAGGTGAGTATAGATTGTTTGACATGATTTTGCTTCTGTTAGAGTCCTGTGGTATGTATATGCTCCGGGGATCATTTGGGTCCTCATTTTGTGCAGGTTTGCCTGCACATATGAACATTTAGTGTGATACTTCAGTATTAAAATGGTTATAAATCAGTTGTCTTTAATTGCATATCAAGGGAGTATAAAGTTTAAACTGAGAACTACATTTGTCTACATGATACTGAATAGTCAAAAGGTCTATAAAAAATATGTACTTTTCACAGTTGTCAATCTGATGACTGAAACATACATTTTAATTTTATTGATTGTAGGAGATTGGAGGAAGGTGATATTGTGAATGTGGATGTAACTGTCTATTACAATGGTGTCCATGGTAAGATATTGGATATTTCTTGGTTTTGCATGTCTATATATACTGTTATCTCCAAGTTAGCTTTTGGCTTCTGAATGTTGACAACATTCTTGAATCCATATCATGTGAGCTAATGTGCAGGAGATTTGAATGAGACTTTTTTCGTTGGAAAAGTTGATGAGGCTTCTGAACAACTTGTCCGGTGTACATATGAGTGTTTGGAGAAAGCGATTTCTATAGGTATTTATGCATTGGCTTACTTTGAAATATTCATGAGGGATCCATAGATATTAGAAGGATGACAGTTTGCTTCTCACTATGTACTTTAATAGCTTATTTCATGATTTTCCCATGGTAGGGCATTGTTATGACTAAAATCTTTATGGTTTCTGACTGTTTCTTTTATCACTAATTTTATATGTATTTCTTTTGCCACTTTGGAGTAGCCTTGGTACTCCCACATGACTAGTATGGTTTGTTGTACAATGTACTCTCTAGTCTCATTGATCTGCTTTGGTCACTTGTGGACCAAAGTCACATGTTAGGGTTCGAGTTCGAATTCGACAATGATGAAATTCAATTCGAATTATGAAGTTTCATATAAGATTCGACATATACATATTTCTAAAATTTCAAAATATTTGAAACTATGTATTTAATTGTGTGTGTGTGTGTGTGTGTGTGTAACATTATTATATTATATATAAGTGTAATAAAATTGATATAAGCTTATGGCTAATGTTTTTATGTATACAAATATACAATAATATATACATTGATCAAATTTATTTAGCATGTATAAATATAAAATATGTTCAACTTTATAATTAATACATTCATATACAATTTAGATATAAATTATACAACCTGTGAAAAATTTGTAACCTGTAAACGGTGAAAAACTGGTAAACTGTGACTCGTAACCCTGCACTTTGTAATTCGCTTCAACCCCGAGTAGCGTAACCCTGCACTCTTTCTAATTTGCTTCAACCCCTTGTGGGCAAGCTTCATTGGTTTTTATCAGTGCGGAGGCCCTACTAATGGAGAATAAAATGTTACCAGTTCCAGTAGGTTTCATGCCTTTCTAGTTCCGTCTGATTTATGAACTCGTGCGGTCACTCTTCTCATTCGTTATCGTCCTTCTCCATTAGCAATAGATCGTGGCCTACTGTGTTGGTACCTTGAATTACCATTGAAATCTATGCACCTCGAATTTATATGAAATTTGGTGAATCTCAACTCATGCTTTCAAATTCATTTAAATTTGAACCTCAAGCATTAAATTCGACAAATCCTGTGACTTTGTTGTGGACATTAATAAAATTTTCTTATCTGATCCATTAATGTGTTAGTATGGTTGATACTTTTTGTGTGCTAACATGAAGAGAATAAGGACTATTATGTAATTTTAGGTGTCTTTGTCTTATAGCTAGATGGACTGGGAGTGACTTTTGTGTCATCATTCCTCAGATTATGATACAAAAGAATGGGATCTTCTTTTCTCTTTTCTCTTTAATCACAAAGTGTGAAACAGTTTTAATGATGAGGGCTGTTGTCTGGTAGGTTGCAGACTAACAAAAAACAAATAAAGACATGAATATAGGAAATGAAATAAAATTATATTAATGTCCTGTTTACACTTGAACCATACTGATTTCTTCAATGGAGATTTGGCGCAACTTGTAAACACTACACCTGCTGTCACCTCAACGTACGTGCCTCTCGCTTTGGGTTGGTTCATGCCAACTCCAGGGGGGTATTGCTAAATGTACCTGCAACTTGTTAGTTAACTGGACAAATCAGAGAGGGCTGCAGATAAGCAAATATTTAAATCAAACCTTAGAACTAAGAGGGAAGAATCAGAGAAGACCAGTGTCTTTCAAGGGCTGATGGGGTCAAAGGTGGGCTAGAACGATCATTCGAAGGGAGGTGGAGAATAGGTGGGAGGCTCCCAAGATGGAAGAATCTCACCACAAAACAGTGTGCAACTCCAATAGTTGGCTTTGGGATGAAGAGATCTTTGTCCTGGTCGCTGTGGGGGAGCCAAGGAGTGGTTTCCTGCTCTGCAGGTTCTGAGGTGTTAGTGTTTCATACAATTATAGCATAATAATTCAATTGCATAAAATCAATAGGATCACTAGAAGAAAGACAAAGCACAGCAACAAAGAACATGAGAATTTATCTTTGGAAACCCAATCGGGAGAAAACCCAGCAACCTTCGTATAGAGATGAATAATTATGAGTACAGAGTCCAAAGATGAGAGAGAGAAAGTAGAAAGTCTCTCTAACCAAAAACCCCCAAAATAAGCTTCTCCTAGCTGCAGGTGCGAGCTCCTCTCCAAGTGATGCGAACTTGTTGTGTGTGAGTGAATGAACAAATGAGGCATACGACCTCTCTATTTATACACATGCAAAAATGACTTTTTCCCTTTCTGGGCCGACCTGACTTTTCCCAGACTGGGTCGACCTGACTAGGGCAGTTCTATCCATTGTTTGGGGTAGACTGCTCACTGTTTTGGGGTAGTTTACCCACTGGGCCGACTTGTCTAATCTGACAGGACCGACTTGTCTTGGGGGAATATAAAATTACATTTAATAATTATTTTCTTTACTTAATTTTCTCCCCAAGGTTTACATTGATTCTTTCAAGGGTTTACATGATTAATTACATCAAGATCAACTCCCGTAGGAGGTACAAATAATTACAATAGAATATAATAAGAATAACTTTCGAAGTTGCACAAAATCCAACACTCCCTCTCAACAAGGAAGGTATTCTTTGGTCTTCATCAGCATCATGATCAACTGGGTTTCATTTGTACATCTATACTGTCTCAATCATCTCTATATGTACCGAAGGTTGTCAACACAGTCTCAGTCCTTCGAGAAGTGTCATCATGCATCAACTCCACCAGTCCTTCGGTGAGTCCAAGAAAGTCTCTCCATCCTACCTAGATGCAATGTTTGAAAAATCGGAATCGGACTCGGAATCGGTCGAGGGTCAACTTGGAATCAGAATCGGAATCGGTAATGAATCGGTCATAAATCGGCCGATTTGAATTTAATGAATCGGTTTACTAAAAAATACATAAAATATTTAAATTTTAAAGAAAAACAACATTTTCAAGATTTTAGGACTGTTGTTATGACCTAGACCTATTGTTTAAAGGCCAAAGAGCACCTATACTTGTTGTTTAGGGCTGCTTTCATCCATAGTACTGCCCAAAATTTATTTTAAGCCTTTAAGGTGATTTTCATGATTTTTTACTGTTGCAAAGGTCATAACAGGCACATGTTTGCTTCAAAATTGTTGTACGAGGGTTTGAACAGCTTCAACCTAAGTTGCATGAAACGGGTAAACGAGGACGGAATGGGGAAACTTTGAAACAGGGGAAATGTGACCCCCCAATATTTTGGAAATGACGAAATGCAATATATATATATTAAATTAATAAATTAGCAAAGACATTTACGAAAATGAATGTGAAATATAAATCATCAACCACACATGTGAACGAATCATTTCCTATATTGGGATCCTATTCATCAATAGCACCCTATGCCTCCCTCCTTTGGGCTCTAGCCCTTGCCTCTAACTTGAATTTCAAAGTTGATCCTCCAAGGACATTAGTCAATGGCTCAACACACTACAATTTTGATGGGACTTCCTAATCCAATTGCTAAAATAACGTAGAAAAAGCTTTCCATGCTTGATAAGTGATTTTGCATGAGTGAAGAGTACATTTTTATTAAGTTCATGATAGAGGAATTCAACAATCAACACCACCAACATCAAGGTACATATAGGGGTTGATGTGCTTGATTAAATGCCAATTCCATACCCTTGTACATGATAGAATCAGGTGGAAACCTTGCAATACTAAAATCCTGAAAACTATTAAGTCTGCGGAATTTTGAATGGGATTTAAAAATCTACTTTTTGCATATGAAGTCCGATGAGGTTGGAACCACTCAAACATCTTGAAACAAATAATGGTAATGTTAAAAATTTAAGTAAAAGGATGGAAAATAAAAGATAAGGAGAATGTCGTTACCATTAATATCACCAAGTATTACTGCACCATGGTGATATTGCATTGTTTTTTTGAGTCCATGGGCACCCACACAAAATTCCAGACAAACTGACCTATTTTTTACATAACTCGACTGATTAGACCGGTTCGGTACTGAGCCGGTTGATTCAGTGTTCAGATCGGCCGGTGGTCGGTTCGATACCGAACCGGTCGACCAAACTGATTTGTAGACTGAGTTGATTTTGTTCCTTATCAAATCGGTAGATCAACCGATTCTGAAACCGATTTGGCTGATTTTTAAAACATAGCCTGGATGTCCGAGAGATAGGCTTTACCATCTGCTATACCATCTGCTACCTATCCATCTCATTTGTCGATGGGATCCTCCCATACCTAGTTGAGAACTTGGACGAGCAGAGGTGCAAGACCATCTACTACCTGTTCGTCTCATCTGTCGATGGGGTACTCCCATACCTGGCTGAGAACATGAATGAGTAGAGGTACCTATGCAATCATCATATGGGCATCTACTACCTATCCGTCTCATCTGTCGATGGGATTTCTCCCATACCTGATTGAGAACATGGACGAGCAGAGGCACCTGTGTGTAACCTGACCATATACTACCTATCTATCTCATCGGCCGATGGGATTTCTCCCATACCTGGCCGAGAACCTGGACGAGTAGAGGCACCTATGTGGAACTCGACCATTTACTGCCCGTCTGTCTCATCTGCCGATGGAATTTCTCCCATACCTAGCTGAGAACCTGAACGAGTAGAGGCACCTGGGTGGAACTCGACCATCTACTGCCTGAGGCACCTGGGTGGAACTCGACCATCTACTGCCTGTCCGTCTCATCTGCCGATGGGATTTCTCCCATACCTGGCTGAGAACCTAAACAAGTAGAGGCACCTGGGTTAAAGTAGGGTTAACATCTCTATGTCATCTCTCCCTCTTAAGGAGGGACACGTTCTCTTCTACTCCAAGTCTTCCGTGAAAGTATTCGAACTTCATCCTGGGAAGAGGCTTGGTGAGAACATCTGCAGTCTGGTCATCTGTCGGAACATACTGTAACTCGACCGCACCTTTTTGCACCATATCACGAATGAAGTGATACCGAATCTCTATATGCTTCGACTTGTCGTGAAATATAGGATTCACTGACATCTGCACACAGCTCTGGTTATCATAGTGATGATGGTTGGCTCTGGAATTTGGCTAAACAATCTTGCAAGGAGTTTAGGAAGCCATACTGCTTCTCGGGTTGCTGTACTAGCAGCCATATACTCGGCCTTTGCAGTACTGAGTTCTGCTTCTTGTTGCACTAGGAAATCACCGCAGAACCCAAACTGAAGCAACATCTCGAAGTACTCTTCCTATCTATAGCACATCCGACCCAATCTGAGTCTGTAAACCCCTGCAATCTCAAGTCATACTCTGAAGCATATCTCAAGACATATCCCACAGTGCCATGCAAGTATCTGAGCACATGTTTTGCAGCAATCCAGTGAATCTGTCTCGGCTCACACATAAACTGGTTGAGAGCATTCACAACAAAAAAATATCTCTGGTATAGTGTTCGTCAGATACATCAAAGGACCCAATCAGCTGGCGATAAATAGTGGGATCAATCAAATTTGAATCTGAAGCAGAATCCCTTAGCTTCTTCAAATTTTCATCCATCGGAGTGGCCATAGACTTGCAGTCCAACATCCCGAATCTCTTCAGAATATCTATGGTGTATTTTCCTTGTCCTAGGAAAATCTCCTTCTACCTTTGCCATACTTCTAATTCCAAGAAGTAATGCATCAATCCAAGATCCTTCATTTCGAACTCAAAGGCAAGTTTCTTCTTACACCATACAATAAATTTCTCATTTCCAGTGAGAAACAAGTCGTGGACATAAATTACCAAAATCAATGGCTCATCATCTGCAACCTTGTAGTAAAGGTTGGGGTCTACATCACTTTGATGCAACTTCCACTCCATGGTTGAAGCAATAGCAATGATCGATCTGATGTATGTATATCGAGCCACAAGAGCAAATGTCTCATCATAATCGACTCCCTCTTTCTGAGAGAACTCTCTGGCAACAAATCTAACCTTGTGTTTTTCAGCACTCCCAGCTGCTCCATGCAAAGTCTGTTGTGCCCATCTAGGCCTCTTCTGGCCTACTGCAATATCTCTGGGAACATCATTTGGCTCAACTGGATCAATGGAATCGACGAGTTCATCCCCTTTTGCCAACTCCCTCTGAACTGGAGGGGAGATGATATCACTCCTTTGGTTCTAGCATCTCCTCATCATCGATCTCCATGTCTAATCCTCTGCCTTTCCTGACAACCATTTCTTCTTCAAAAGACACATTTCTGCTGACTTTGATCTGTCTGGATCCTGGGATGTAGATTCTGTACGCCTTTGAAGACTCATTGTATCCCACTAAAGTTCCCTTCTTGCCTGAAGGTTCTAACTTTATCCTCTTCTCCTTGGGCACATGTATGTAGACTGGATAATCAAAGATCCGATGGTGGCCCACATTTGGTTTTACTCCTGTGAAAGCTTCTTCCGAGGTCATCCTTCTAGGATGAGAGTCATAATCTAAATATGAACGAGAATCATGTGTCCACCACTTGTTCATCGAAACAAGTCTCATCATCCTTCTCTTGTAGGTCATATCATATGGTCTTTTCCCTACAAGTCAAATCCCGACTGATGATCAATGACATTGCATAATCAAATTTAACCAATGTCTATTTCAATGCAATGTCAATAGTTTACACAGGCATATTGGCTAATACTTTAGCACAACAATCATAAACATGTCTACCAAACACATCTGGGAACTATCTAGATGTGTGCTATCTCCATTAGAACATGCCATCAAGAGTGTGCACTACTCTAAGCATGCAGGAAGGAGATATCATCTAGACTAGCTCCATCATGTGTTCATGAAATGTTGTGTAGCTCATATGCATAGCAAATACAACAAGAGTCTATAGTACATCAAAAGTAAACTATATCAACTGCTCAACACACTTTCTGATAGATCTGCATATAATGGTTATGAAGACATATAAGACAAAACAGATCTATGTAAGCAAGAAAACCAAATATTTATCTCTTATTGTTTTTGTGTGTGGGCTCCCACTGCCTTCTTGTGGGAACCATGGAGAGACCTCTGTTTTGGCAGTCTGGATCTTCATATCTCCTCAACATATGGAGAAGTAGAGGAAGAACTCCGAACGATCATCATTCCTCGACTTCTTGTGAGGAGTGTCTTCATCAACATCAACAGTTGAGGCATCATGCTTCCTTTTAATTGAAATTTGACAATTACTGGCGTAATGACCATATGCCTTGCACCTGTAGCATTGTATATGAGACAAATCCTTCTTCTTCTCCTTCTGATCTGGAGGAGGACTTGATCTCCTACCTTGGTGCTTGTGTTTGTAAAAATTTCTTCCCCTTTTCTTGCCTTTCTTAGCATGGGACAAGAATGCTTGATTCTCCTCAGGTTGTGTGTCATCAAGTCTCTGCCTTGCTGCTATTCTTGTCTCTTCCTGAGTGCAATCTTCCCATAACTTATCAAATTTGCTTAGCTTGGATCTACCGCTTATACTTTGAATGAATGACTCCCAAGATGGTGGTAGACCATTTAGAGTAATAATAAGCTCCTTATCATCAATAAGATCTCCACTGGTATTAAGCTAGTCCCTTAGTTCTGTGATCCTCATTAAATATGAGGCAACGGATTCTATCTTGGACATCATAATTGATGGTTGGTTCCTCAATGTGAGTGTCACATTGATACTACTATGTTCAAATAACTTCTTTATGGTTTTGAACATCTTTCTAACAGTCTTCTTTCCTGAGATTTAAGGAACCAAGTGGTCTCTAATTGAGTCCACCAAAATCCTTCTTGCTCTGGCATCATTCTTCCTTTAGCAAGATTTGTCTTCTTCGGCTTCTAGTTCCGGGACCTTCTCGTTGACAAACTGCAAGAGATCATTTTCTTCTAGTAAGAGAAGAACCCTAGACTTCCAAAAGATGAGGTTGGAAGCCCCTTCCAGATGATCTTCAACCTTCATTCCAATCATCCTAACTACAGATCTAAAGCAGAAACCCTAGCAAGAGCTAGGTCAAAAATGAAATATGGATTCTTGAAAAATTGACTCCAGAGGGAGATGTGCCCTAGCAAGGCGAGTTGAGAAAAGGTGGGGACGAGCCAAAACTGTGGAGGAAGTAGGTCAAAAACTGAAACCCTAATTTCTGTTGCAGCTGCAGAATTAGGTCAAAAATTGAAAATTCTCAGAATTGAATTCTGCCTTCACCAAAAGATGCGCCCTCCTTAGAGCGAAATTCCCAAGGCTCTTTTTCTGCCAAAAAGTTGAGTGAAGGCCTTGAAAGATGAAACCCTAGTTCTGGCAATGGCTTCTTCTAGTACCGCTCTGAAACCATGTTAGTGTTTCATACAATTATAGCATAATAATTCAATTGCATAAAATCAATAGGATCGCTAGAAGAAATACAAAGCACAGAATCAAAGAACATGAGAATTTATCCTGGGAAACCCAATCAGGAGAAAACCCAACAACCTTCGTATAGAGATGAATAATTCTGAGAACAGAGTACAGAGATGAGAGAGAGAAAGTGGAAAGTCTCTCTAACTAAAACCCCCAAAAATAAGCTTCTCCTAGCTGCAGGTGCGAGCTCCTCTCCAAGTGATGCGAACTTGTTGTGTGTGAGTGAATGAACAAATGAGGCATACGACCTCTCTATTTATACACATGCAAAATGACTTTTTCCCTTTCGAGGCCGACCTGACTTTTCCCAAACTGGGCCGACTTGACTGGGGCAGTTCTACCCATTGTTTGGGGCAGACTGCCCACTGTTTTAGGGCAGTTTATCCACTGGGTGGACTTGTCTAATCTGACAAGGCCGCCTTGTCTTGGGGGAATATAAAAAAACATTTAATAACTATTTTCTTTACTTAATTTCCTCCCCAAGCTTTACATTGATTCTTTCAAGGGTTTACATGATTAATTACATCAAGATCAACTTCCGTAGGAGGTACAAATAATTACAATAGAATATAATAAGAATAACTTCCGAAGTTGCACAAAATCCAATGTGAGGGGCTTGGATAGCTCGTGGAAAACGTGCAACATTTAGCACAAATTAGAGAAAGTAATCTTTCAATCTGCTAACTAGTCCTAACAACTTGTATGGGAAAGAAGCCAGGAATGCACTGTCCAAAGACTATTCACAAAGCAAAACAAGAAAACATGTAGATCAGCGAATTAATTTTATTCAACTGTCAATCTGGAATTACAATAGGTGATCTCTAGGATTCAACCCTTTACAATGAGTATTGCACATCATTTTATAGGCCATTTGACCTAGGTCATTGTGCGTTTAGGTTTGAATGCGTGTGTATAATAATAACTATGGCGTGTAATTGCAACCTATTGGCAGTTTGAATGTTGTTCCAATTTAATTCTTGAGTTCTTAATCATCCTTCATAAGCTGGGTGTGCCTGTTCTATGAGTTTATCCACGAGTTTAGGCATACATCCTGGTCTTCTCTCCAAAAAAAATTATGTAATCATCAGTTCGTCATGGTCTAAGTGCTGGTCCATTTATATCATGCAAGTGCACCCTATCTTGACCATCAATTGCTACAACTTAACTACTGTAATAAATCACGTTTATGGATAAATAAAGGCGTACTTCTAAGGAATTGACATTGAACTCGTTGTTTTGACGTCAAATTGTTGTCTTTTAGATGGCAACTGTTGCTTGATTTTATACCCTTTGCTAGTAATGAACTAATACTTATTGACCAGGGCGCACCTGATACACCTTGTTTGGATGTTTTCTGAGCATGCATATATCAACAACTCCATGTAACTACCTTGAAGAAGAAGTCACATGCATCTACACTTCAGGAAAGCTAATTTAGAAATTGAAACTAGCACACGTGGCTACCATATATAGCAATTCTAATTAAAATTTTGGTCTTGGTATAGGTAGTGTGTATGCCAACTCATCATTTAAACTATTGTCTGCATGCACAACATACCCACAAATGATACCTAAAGTCCACATATAACTGGGGAAAAGATACAGTTGTCTCCAATCGTGACCTCCATCTATGCAATTGACTTCATGTTTAAACCCCAATATCTATTAGTTTGCATCTTTATCTTGTTCTCATCACTTCTTTAAGTGTGCCCCGTTTACACAATTTCGCCACAACATTGTTTGAGGCACATGCCCACGTATTTCTATGCCTGGTGCGATTTGAAATAATCCCCTATGACATTGTTCTAACAGGTCAAATTGCTATTGTGTTTGTTGGGCCTGGATCAGTCCCTTCTTTGCTATTTTGAACACAGGGATTCTCTGCTTCAATTGTGTTGAGGATAACAATTGTTATGTAATGTCCTCTTCCACTTAAACACAGAGGACCATCCCGCTAACCTATATGATTCCCATAGGTTTGAGCGGGCGCTGACATTCAGGGAATTAACTGAGGAATGATGCCATTTATACCATAAGAATACCTTAAGCATGGCTATTATATCACCAGTGGATAATTAGGGGCCACAGGAACTAGGGGCCACCTGCATGCATGACATGCAGGCCATATTTCATGTTGCATGCACTGAAACTCCTTCATTGAGCCTCCATGCACTCCGGAAGCACTGCATGCAAGTCAACTGTAAATTAGAAGATAAAGTGACCTAGTCATGCAAAAGTTAGGTCAGGCCAAGTGAATGTTATAAAAGAAAGGTAAAGCGAGTGAGTAAGGCCTGCTTATATGATTATTGATTTGAGAAGTCGATTTGGAGAGCTCAGTGAGCTATTTTGGGGTTGAGTGCACACACTCAACTATTCAGTGTATTTCAGTAGCGAAATCTATCTGCCCTAGTCACTATCAGGTTGGATCATCCAGATTCAACATTGCTATCTTCATCAGGTATCATTATTCAGCTTCTTGCAGGGTTCGTATTACAGATTGGACTAAAGGAGTTTGCCCTCCTTGCATGAGTGAATTTCTCAAGGAGAGACACATTCATATCTCAGGCTACAGGGTTCCATTCTTCTGCATGCTGCCTCCATTCTTCCGAGAGCAGCACTATTACCCTACCCCTAGAAGAAGGGCTTCTTATTTGGACTCCCGAGCTAGTTATCAACATCTTCATCTTCCAAAAGGCATCCTCCCTTGCATGGGCGACTTTCTCAGAGGAGGGGTTCACGTTTTAGGCTTCTGAGCCAGTGCATGGTCTGCATGCCACTTCTACTGTGATTAGATGGGGACTATAGCCCCTTTGCACACCTTCTGAAGCTACTTCTTATCAGTATTGCATCTACACAACCATATCTAGAATGGAGAGGGCACATTAATACCAATGGCGCATTCTTGGAGGAAGGTTGCTCCGTATCTTGCTCGTTCTCCGGTACAATCCTTGCATGCTGGTCTCATATTGACATACATCGACTCCTTTAACTGATGGTACTTACATGGATAATTTATATCCCTATTTTATAGCATTTCTGATTATTTGGGTATCTAGGGGTTAGCAAACCCATGCATCTGCATGCAAGCGTAGTTTGGCACTTGCATTCATCATTACTTCAAGTATTAATCCTTAACGACTGCTAGCAAACAACAGAATTCCAAAAACAGAAAAATAATCAGTTTGGGATATTACATGTTATCCAAGATAATTACTTCTACAACAAGAGTTTGCAGCCTCGTGCATATTTCTACATGTTTGAGCTATTCTTTAACTGCTGATTCACAGATGTGAGGATTCCCTGTTGCATGTGTAATATTTTAAGTATGTACCATCTCTAGCACAGAATACACTCCTATAAACCAATGTGCCCCTCTTCTTTAAGATCAATGGTGTAACTTCTAGTTTTAACATTGATTCAGGAATCTTGTAGAAGTTGCATGCTTGTGGGTCTAGTCGGTGAGTAGAGGTTACACAGCTTGAAGACAACTCAGCTGTCCTGCTTCTATATTTCTTACTTGATGGTGTGCTCCATTTTAGCTATGGTTTGGTCTTTTAAATCTTGATATTTTCCTAATTTGCCTTTATATTTTCTTCAAGCTCCCATGAGTCATGACGACGATTTAGTACTAACTATCAAACTTTGCAAACAGTGCTCAACATTATCCATCCTGCACAGTGATTTGATAACATCCATGGTGGTAGGGCAGTCCATTCTGAAGTATTTATCGTCTGTTTGGAGATCTTGTTGGGCTGAATTTATGGCTTGTGTTATTGCACTACAAATGGATGTTGTTTTAGAAGCAATAACGGTTCACCGGAGGCTTTTGAAGCGACCCATGTTTATCTGCTTTTCATCATGCCTTGCACAGCTATAAAAGCAACTTCACGATAAATATTCTGAATATCAGCCCCAGCAAAACCAAGAATTAATTCCTAAATGTTGAAATAAAATCTGTACTGGTAACCATTGTTGCTGCTTGCACTAGGATGAATTTCAGTATCTACATCAATTGTCAACTTGAGGAATAGGATGAAGTGCATTATTAACATAAATTTTTGCCACAGTTTTCTCAGAAACTTCAATGCGATCCACCCAACCAGGTTCTAGCAGCTTATTCTTAAACTCTTGAAATCTGATCTTTCATTTTGTATACCTGTAAAAAGATGTTTATCATTGTTTGGGAGTGCCTACCCTTGTGGCATATATCTGTTTGGACCTGGTAAAAAATCATGCTCCTGATGTGAAACACAAATATGCTTGATGTAAGCTGATAACTCCTTGGAGTGAGGTCATGATATCATACTCTAGCATGGTAGACAACGCAGAAGACAGCCAAGTTGTTGCTCCCCTTGAATGGTCTTCCAAAATCAAATCTGGAGAATACTGAGATTTAACACAACGCGGAAGACAGGCAAGTCGTTGCTCCCCTTGAATGGTCTTCCAAAATCAAATCTGGAGAATACTGAGATTTAACACATGGACATGTCCACAAATGACCAAAATAAGTCAATGGGACTCAAAAGTGCAGCAAGTAATGAAAGCAATAGGAATGTCTAATGAATCTCCTAATTAAACATTCAAAGAAAAAGTATATAACAGATTGGATAACAAGGGAACGTAAAAAGGATAGCCCTAAAACTTTCCATCTATTCTTCCACATTATTTGTCCTAAATAGTCGTTCATTCTATTTATTTTCCTACATAGCATGATTCTTTAGTTGGTCTAGGAAGGGAGTGTTTGTAGGCTCTAGCACGATTGTTGTGCTGGGAGTATATTAGACTGTCACAGTTTTGTCAGTTTATTTTGTGCTTTTGTCAAATCTTTTAGTCTGCTCTGTGTTAGTTTATATTCTCTGCAATTTCCTATTTTTTCCAATGAATAATGTGCAAACCAAAGGTCTGCTTCTTTGATAATGATCGCTGTTTAATTGTGTTAATTTGCGATCATTTAAAACTCACATTGACTGTTTTTTCTTTTGATAGAAAGATGCTTGGCATGATTGACATTCTACGTTAGCAACTTGTGTGCATTGTACTCTGGAATGCCAACAATATTTGGAGCTTAATTGGCATTCCACTTTAGCAGGTTGTGTACATTTGCAGTGTGTAATGCCAACAACTTTTTAACTGCATGAGGCTGTACCAGATTGTGAAGGATATAACTATGGCTGTTCTCTAGGAGTTCTTCTCTGAATTTATTTAGAGCAATCTATTTTGAACTTTTGTGTATGGTTAATGGTAGTCCTATTTCTTGACCAAATAACTATATAGGAGAAATTTTAGAAACAGTTCTGTAATCCAATTCAGTATTTTAATTTGACAATCTAGTGATTCGAAGAAATATTTGGAGCTTAATAGACATTCCACTTTAGCAGGTTGTGTGCAGTTGCAGTGCGTAATGCCAACCAATTTTTCAACTGCACAAGGCTGTACCAGATTGCAAAGAATGTAACTATGGTTTTTCTCTTGGAGTTCTGCTCCGAAGTTATTTGAAGCAGTATGTTTTGAACTTTTGTTGATGGTTAATGACAGTCCTATTTCTTGACCAAATAACTATAAAGGAGAAATTCTAGAAACAGTTCTGTTAATGCAATTCAGTTTTTTAAATTGATAATCTAGCTGAGCAGTAGAGAACTGTTTGATAGCCAATGCCAAAAATTAGATGACATCTTTAAATATCACTCCATCATATTTCAGTTTGGTTAGTTTCAAGCCAAAATGTTTCAAATTCCAGCATGTATTGACATTAGTCCAAGAAAGCAATTCACATCTCTGGATTTGATGTAATATCTAAAACAATTTTACATCTCTACAGGAGCTTCTGGAAAACACTTTTAGTGGAATAGATAGATAAACTTAGGCAGCTTTAACAAATGACTTGTGCTGATCTTGTGCCTTGGCTCATATGCCCCATGAGTTATTTTTGTGATTTTCCTTTATATTCAGTGTTTCTTTGTTTTGCTCGTTGTACTCATTGTAAATTCTTCATGAGGATAGTCTCAATGCTACTATTGGTCTTCCTTTGGAATCTTTTGGAGGCACTGTTTTTTACTTTAGTCTTTCATTGTGGACAGATTGTGGTGCTCACTTTTTTGTAGCTGTAACAAAAGCTGATTTTTTAGTATCCATTTAAGTAATTATGATGTGCATTTCTAATGATGTAGGGTTGTGATTGGTTTTCATTGAAGCTCATTCATGATTAGGAGTTGGCTTTAGCTTTTTTTATGAAATGTCAAGTGTGGTGTAGGATATTTTAATTGGCTTTATTGTACATTCTGAAGTGTACTGTTTATTTGTCAAACTCAGTGAAACCGGGAGTAAGATTTCGTGAAGTGGGAGAAGTTATCAGTCGACATGCTTCAATGTCAGGGGTTTCTGTGGTATGGGGATCATCTTATCTGATTCTTAACATGCTGTTTCAGTTTATTTCCATAAGTTGTACATATATATATATATATATATATAGAGAGAGAGAGAGAGAGAGAGAGAGAGAGAGAGAGCAGTATTTATTCTCTTTTAATAAGGTTAACATTGTGTGGAATAGGTGAAATCCTATTGTGGGCATGGTATTGGGGAGCTCTTCCATTGTGCACCAAATATTCCTCATTATGGTCGTATCCTATTTTTCTATCTAACTTTATTTGAGCAGGGGATGTTTGGCATTCAATGACATCAGAGTTTAAATGATCCAGAGCAAAATTTAGTCCATAAGCCATGGATCTAAAGTTGTACATTTTTTACCATATTTTGATCTTTCTTGCTATGTTAAATAATAAATATATGATGCATTAAGTGTCTAATGTTCTGCTCTGTTGGTAATTGCACCATAGAGAAAATCTTATTACAGTGTTCAGTATTTTGAGTGAGCATATTGACAACTCCTTGACATCAAATAGGAAATAAAGCTGTGGGTATCATGAAAGCTGGACAGACATTCACCATTGAGCCCATGATCAATGCAGGTTTGGAATTAGGCATATTGGTTGAGTTTTTCATATTATTTTAGGTTGTAACTCACATGAAAACATCATTTCCACTTTAATAGGAGTATGGCGTGACAGAATGTGGCCAGATGGATGGACTGCTGTGACAGCAGATGGCAAGCGGAGTGCCCAGTTTGAACACACCCTTTTAGTGAGTAACATCTTATTTCATCATTTCAATAAGTATTTGTATGTTCTTTTATTGCCCGTTGGAAATTGGAAGTAGAGGCCCGAGTGCTTCTGCTCATCTCTTATACATGCATCTTATTTAAGATAAGAGATCCTTGTACACCCTTGTAAGTTGTAAGTTGCAGTGCTGCATACATATCAATGTTTTATGTCAACTAATGAATTAAATATGACTAACTAGTATATAATAAATCAGGAAACAAATGAATGGGAAAAATGTCCTGAATCTGTTGAATACTAGATACGATCTAAAGCCTGGAGTGCTATAGAGGAGTAGATGGTCCTTTATCACAAAAGTTGTGGCTGCTTCTAAAATGTATCCTATCCAGGACGATAGAGGATGGGCAGCCAAAACCAATGACACCTCAAGCACCAGGTCCACCACTCTATTAGTGGTTGTCACTCTGGACAAGGTACTTGTCATTTTAGACAAGGCTTAAAGCCAAGTCAAGGGGGGGACCCTATGTCTTCCATAAGGGAAAGACAACTTACAAGACCAAGACACTCAAACAAAACAAGCAAGGGCGGGCAAAGGTATCTTGGTTGGATGAGCCTAGACCGTAAAATATCCACTACTGAGCAATTACTTAATAAAAAAAATGGAAGACTTGAGTTTATATCAGATTTGCAATATGGATTAATTGCGACAATTTCAATAGTGGAGGAGTTGTATGCAAGTCTAGGATAAAATAGTGCTAGGAATCACTTGTTGATATGCTGCCCTAGGGGGGAATTAGCTTCACAAATCAAAATCTTCTAAGGAAGCAAAATATAATGATTTAAAATCAGTCCTAACACTTCAAGTATGCTTGGGATCTATGCTGTTGGGAGCGGGGAGCAGGAGCGAGAGCGAAAAGCAAAATTTTCAAAAGCTTCCGTTTTGAGAGCATTTTTTATATAATACATATTTTAATATATTTTGATATATATATATATATATATATATATAAACATGTAGGATGCCAAATTAGTTTTAGAAAACATGAAAACATAGATCTAACTATTGGATTAATGATGATTATTAAATCATTAACCATTTAGTACACATATACCATCAATAATCTAGCAGCTATAACTTATAATATTGTCATGATTTGCCATCAACAAATTCTAACAAATAACATCAACCGCAATGAAATAGAGCATTATATTCATTACCAGAGAATTGTAATATTTAATCAACAATTCAAACTTCAAAGGTAGTTTCAAACTTCAAACTGACCATCAAGAACAAACCTAACTTGTGCCCAAAACTAACCATCAAGAATAGTGTCCGCCTCCTCTTGAAATTCATGTCCAGCAAATGTGATGCAACGTTGTCTTTCAAACCTTGCCATGAATCACTTGAGACCATACTAGCCAATGACTCATTTCCTTCAAAAGGCGCCTGAAGGTGAGGTACATATCCTCACCTTCCTCAATGATTGCATATCCTCAATGATTGCTCTTGCTACCTTACAATTAGTAGTGTTATCAACGATGACTTGAATGGCATTGTTCAACCCAATCTCTTGAATGGTTTTAATTAAAGGTTTTGCAATATTAATACTAGTCTTGTAACATAGTTGTCATGGGCTAAAAGGAAGACTGCACCACTAGCAAACACACCAAGAATAGTTATCAATGGCCTGCCACTACATTTGTCCAAGCACCAAATACAATGTGAATGGATACTAGTACACCATATTTAGTCCAATCAATTGTAAAATGTCCTAGACCATTATGGATTTTTGGCTCTTTCCATGTTAAGCCCATGGTTTTAGCTTTGTCATACTCTAGGCTCTTGTATCCTTTAGGGGAACTATTGATGGCTTGTACCATTTCATGCCAATAGGGTGAATGAAGAGCATTGAATTGTACATCACATGCATAGAGAAACAAATATCATTTTTGGAAATTTTTGCATCGACTTCATCCTTGCAACTATCATTAAGGGAATCAAATATTGTTTTAAGCATAGGTGAGAATCCACTACCATGGGGGGATGGGGATTGACCACCATACATTCTATGTGAGCTTGAAGTCTTAGATTCAACCCTTGATTTTTTGGATTTGTTTTGCACAACCTCCTCTTCTTGTATTTGTTTCGTCTTTCACTGGCACAGGGTCACATGTTTTGAATCCTATCGTCTTACCTTCATCCCATGGCGTAATGCCATATAGATGCTTTCTCACATGGGTATATGAACCTGTGTAAGTTTCATTACAATGGGGGCATATAAACTTTGTTTGTGCTTCCACCCTATTTCCCTCACCCAAGCCTTGTCAGTGTGTCACATACTTCCACAAGGGTGTTAAAGTCTCTTTGTGTTTTTGCCCATCATCATTGTTAGCCTCATTATCAACATCCCCTTCTATTTCTTCCTTCTCTCAACGGTATATGCCACCACTTACTTGTTCCTCCTCAACACTGGTACTTCAGCTTCCTAACACCACAATCATAATAAAAAATGGAACCAAAAGAAAAAACCACATAGCCATCATGCTTCTTGACCCAAGATGAGAATAACTTGCTACCTCCAATAGAATAATGGAGAAGGAGAAATGGGAAAGAGTAGAAGAGAAAACTCAAGATTCAACATAGTGGAATTTAAAACAAACAAATAAACAAAGAGTGGGTTTTAGAGCCTACCTCTTTAGCTCTCCAAGAGTGATTGAATGTAACTATGGAAGCCTTCAATCTCCCTTTCAAGATCTCACAAACAACAACCTTCAATCTACCTTCCAAGTTCTCACGAATTTCTCATTAACACTAGCTAACTTCCCACTCAAAACCCTAGAAAAGAGGAATAACATGAGTGAAATGATAAATAGAATGAGAGAAAATGAAGTGAGTGAGTGTTTTAATCAACTAAAGGAATCCTAGTCATGCATAGACCAATGATTGAATCCTGGTCTTGGTTCACACAAGCAAGAGAGAAAAAAGAAGTGCCTCTAACTGGCGAGAGCTAAGTGGGAGCATGAGGGAGCGTTTTTTTGTCTCCTGGGAGCGCTGGGGGAGCCCAGTCAAAATAAGGTTACAAAACAAGCCTAAAATATTCAAGTGATAGGTCAGGCAGCTTAAATTCCTCCACGTGAATTTGTATATATATATCAAGCTAAGTTGTAGGAAACGGCTGCCCTACACCCGTACCAGTACCCAAAGCGGTATGAAACTCGCCCGAAACGCCGTCGGCTGTACCGTACGACATTTCGCGAGTACGAAACGCTGTAAGGTATGGCCGGCGGCATTTCGGGCGAGTTTCGGCTTGTACGGCCTGCGTTTCGCGAATTAAATGAGTTTGTGTGGGTCCGTACGGCCGGAAATCAGGGCTGTTTGCCCCTCAATTTGGCCCAAAATTCTTTTTTTTTTTTTAATTTTTAATTTTTAATTATGATAGTAATTTTTAACTAGAATCTAGATATTACTTGATTTTTTTTAAAGACAAAAGAAACATCTAGAAAGATTTAGAAAATCTAACAGCTGCTAAATTCCTATAAGAATGCCCGTGGTTCACTCATTCTTCACACATTTATTTGCAAGAGGAGCTTCCTACACCATTAGTGAGCGTTTGAGTTGAGGTTTGGAGCATTGGTATCAAGCTTTGGTCGATTTCCAGTTAGAAGATGGTTGTGGGCAGTAAGAAGAAGGAGAGTGTGGGCTCATTCTTTTATTTGGTATGCATTCGAATTTCGTAGTTTATTTTTGAAGAATTTTTTTATTGTTTTTATTCTTTTCTTCACCACTCATGCCTTCTCTAAGTGTGGGAAGAATTTTTTTACTGTTTTTGGCATTTGCAGGCAACAACATCCATGGATTTTCAAACTGGCATTACCTCTGCCCCTGCAGCTCCTCAACCAACAAGGCAACATGAATACTATCCTCTTTGGAGGCATGCTACCAAGATCAAGCAAATGGGTGGTGGTGGGGGCTCATGGGAATGGAAGTGCAATTTATGTAAGAGTGAGAAGACCTTCAAAGGATCTTACACAAGAGTCAAGGTTCACATTTTACATGAAGGAGTGAAGGGTGTTGAAGCTTGTGTATATACCAAAAATCCAGAGTTGAGGGCTTCATTCAAGAGAGAGCATGAAGATGCTCAAAGATTGAAGGACCAAAGATCCAAGATTAGGATGGGTGGCACTAGCAAGCAACCACTAACAACCTTGGTTACTAGCAATGAGCCAAGGATTGTTCATGAAGCAAGGAAGAGGGGGGCAGTCCAACTAGAAGAAGAGATATCCAAGCCTGCAAGTGCAATTAAAGATAGCAGATTGTTGAAAATGCTCAACAATCAAGGGAGAGAAGAAGCTGAGACAAGAGTGGCAAGGGCCATATGTGCTTGTGGCATCTCATTTAATGTGATTCGGTCCCCCTATTGGTAGGATTTGGTGAGGGCAATTAACACAGCTCCTCAAGGTTTCAAGGGGCCAAACTATGAAAAACTCAGAACAGTTTTGCTCAAGAAAGAGAGGCTCCTACTTGAGGATGTTCTAAAACCAGTTCGTAACTCATGGAGCAACACACAGGGGTTTCCATTATCTTAGATGGATGGACTGATACAAGGCGGAGGCCATTGATCAATATCATTGCATCATCACCAAAAGGAGCAATGTTCTTAAAAGCAGAAGATTGTTCAAGTGAGGTAAAAGATAGTAATTTCATTGCTCAAATTTTAATTTCTACTATTGAACAAGTAGGGCCAGCAAATGTGGTACAAGTTATCACCTCAGAAACCGGATTCGTATGAAACCCCCTTCGTGTCCCGAATCGGTCGAATCGGACACGATTCGATATGAATTCGTGTCCGATTCGACCTTACTTCGAATCCGAAATCGGGACACGTCCTAAAAACGAATCGGACACGAATTTACGTGTCCCGACTGTCGGACACGTACCTGAAAAACAGGACACGTTTTTGGCGGAAAAAGGCGTCCGGGTTCACTTAAAAACAGAATTTTGCCTTTCTTTTTGTCATTTGCAAGGAAGCATTTGGTTGAGAGTGAGTTGTATGTGCAGGTGAAGGAGATTTGAAGGAGATTTGAAGGCTATCCATTGTTTCCAAGCGATTCCAAGTGCATTCCGGTGGATTTGTGGAGAGGATTGCAAGCTCAACCATCACAAAAGAAAAGGAATGTCTCAATCAACTAGGGCAGGAGGCAGGGGGCAAAGGAGAGGGAGAAATGCACCATCTAGGGCCTCCCCTCCTATTCCACCAAGCACAAGCGGTTCTCCTCCTCCGTCAAGTGCTCCATCGGCTGCTAGTGGAGCTCATTCTATGGCTCCACTTAACCCTGTTTTAGCAAGACAACAAGCCCAAGAAAAAAAATACCCTTTGTGGAAGTATGTGACAAGGAAAGATGGACCCGGGGCAAAGCTTGGTGGGGGAGGCAATGTGTCTTGTAGATGCAATTTTTGCAAGCATGAGTTCATGAGCACATATTTTCGGGTTAAGGGCCATTTGTTGGCCCTTCCTTCTTGTGGGATTTCTTCATGCAAAGCGGTGACTGTTCACCAAAGGAGGGATATGGAAAGAGAGGATCATGTTGGCTTAGGGAAGGTGGCAGCAGCAAGCAAGAAAAAAGAGGATCCTCTTCCATTCTTGAGGAAGTCCTCTAGCACCAAGCCTCCATTTCCACCTAGCATTCATGGGCGTGGGGATACTTATCAAACAAGAAAGAGGCAATCTACAGGTGGTCCAATGGATAGGATTTTCCAAAAAGAGGCGCGAGAAGAGGTAGACCTTACTATTGCATTTTTCTTCTACCTCAACTTCATTTCATTCAATGTTGCACGGTCACCATTGTATTTTGAGACGGTTAAAACTATCTTGGAACGAGCTCCAAATGGTTATGTGCCTCCTGGTTCAGAGAAGCTTAGAACCACATTGTTGGTTAAAGCAAAGAAGGAGGTAGATAAAATTCTTGAGCCAATTAGATCAACATGGCCCTCATCCGGTGTGAGTATTGTTTCTGATGAATGGACGGATCCTGCATGCCATCCACTCATCAATTTCATGGTATCTTCCCAAAATGGACCGGTGTTCTTGAAAGCGGTGGATGCTCTTGGCGAATACAAGGATGCACAATTTATGGGTGATTTATTCATCAAAACCATTGAAGAAGTGGGGTGTTGAGTCGTGTGTACAAATCATCACGGACAATGCACCTGTTTGCAAGGCTGCTGGCATGATTGTGGAAGCTAAATATCCACAGGTATGTTCATTTTGGACACCTTTCATTTCTAATTTGCTCATTGTTTGAATTTGGTCATTGCAATGTTAGTGTTGTAGAGTCATTGATACATGCTTTTATTGCTCTTACAGGTTTTTTGGACACCTTGCATTGTCCATTCCTTGAATTTAGCACTGAAAGCCATTGCTTCGGATGTGGCATGGATTGACAACCTTATTGAGGATGCACGCCATATCCGTAACTTTGTACAAAACCACACAAATGCCCTCACCTTCTACAAACAGTACACACAGCTTTCATTGCTGAAGATTGCAGATACTCGGTTTGCTTCCTCATTCATCATGCTCAAGAGGTTGAGGGAGGTCAAAACCGCTCTTGGGTCCATGGTGATTTCAGAGTTTTGGGCTTTTTGGAGAAAGACAGATCAGGCTGCTTCACAAAAGGTGAAGGACTTGGTGTTAAATGATGGTTGGTGGGACACGGTGGATCTTACTATTAAGATCATGGAGCCAATCATTTCTTTGTTGCGGTATGCAGACACGGACCAGCCCATCCTAGCAGAGGTTTATGAGGGGTGGGATTCCATGATTGAGTCCATGCGGTCCATTGTCATGGAGAATGAGTGTCCCGAGTATATGGGACATCGGCAGAGAACTTATGGACCATTATTCGGGATATTCTTATCTCCAGGTGGGATAAGAATTGCACACCTTTGCATTGCTTGGCCCACTCCTTGAACCCCAAGTTCTACACTCAGGAGTGGCTCACTGGTGGATCGGGGGCCTCACACAAAGTCCCTCCTCACATGGATGCAGAGATTGCAAATGGGAGGAAGATAGCACTTAGACGGCTATTTCAGGATAGAGACATGCTTGAGGAGGTGGAGGATGGCTTTGTAGATTTTTCCACTGGCACTGGGAGATTTGGAGGCTATGATGTGCTTAGAGATAGGGAGGGTAAGAAACCCTATGCTTGGTGGGCAACTCATGGGGCAACATCCCCTATTCTACAGAAGTTAGCCTTCAGGGTCATCTCTCAAGTTACATCATCCTCTTGTTGTGAGAGGAATTGGAGCACATATGGGAACTTGTACAGTGTGAAGAAGAGCAGGCTTGAGCAGTCCAGGGCAGAGTCGATGGTGTATGTGCACTCCAACCTTCGTCTTATTTACAAGAAGAGGGAGGAGTGGGTGAAGGGAAAGACAAAGATGTGGGATGTCTTTCCTGATGATATGGGTTTGGACAGCAGTATTGAGTTGGCATTAGCCAACATGGATCTTAATGATCCAGTGCTAGAGCTGGTCACTTTTGATGATAGTGATCGTACAGAGGGGTCATCCTCCACAGCAGCAGATGCAGATCGTCAGATGGGCAGAGAGGAGGAGGAGGGGGAGGAGGATGAGGATCAGGGCAGTGGTAGTGGCAGTGATGAGTATGTTGATTCAGGCATGGAGGAGGACTACTGACATATGGGATTCTCCCATCTTGATCCACCCCTTTTTGTATTTACTATTAGTCTATTTGGCATTTTCCAGTGGCCCAATGCCCAGTGGCATTCCGACATATATGTATACATTTTGATTTTGATGACTTAATGAGAAATATGGTTCCGACATGCATTTGTGTCTCATTGTGATTTGTGAATGACAAATGTGTAATCATTAATGTGTTTTTATTCTAATTTCTATTGAATATTTGTAAATGTTCTAGTTTCTAAAATTTTTTGGATCTATATGTCTATATTTTTAAATTTTAATATATTTAAAAAATATATATATATATGTATATAAAACGTATCCTACGTGTCTTGATTTCGGGGGTCACCGTGTCCATGTCGGACTCTCGTATTTTCGTGTCATACGTGTCCCGTGTCCCCCTGTTAGGTGACAGATAATGCACCTGTTGCAAAGCTGCAGGCCTGATTATTGAGAGTAGATACAATCATATCTTTTGGACTCCCTACATTGTCCATAATCTAAACTTGATTTTAGAGGAGATTGAGGCAAAAACTACATGGATTAAGGAGGTCATAGGGCAAGCTAGGGAGATCATAAAATTCATCACTAACCACCACCAGTCTCAAACAATATATCGAGAAAAATCCAAATTGGAGTTGCTCAAAGTTGTTGAGACAAGATATGCCTCAAACTCCATCATGCTGTGCCGCCTTGTTGAGGTCAAGCCTGCATTAATGAGTATGGTGGTGGGTGCCACTTGGGTTGAGTGGAGGCAAGCAGATTCAGAGAAGGGAAGCATGGTAAGGAGGGTGTTGATTGATGAGGATTGGTGGAGCAAGATAGATTTCTTGCTCAAGTTTACCACGCTTGCATTTGAGCTTCTTCGAGATGCAGACACAGACATACCTTTTTTGGGGGAGATTTATGATGGCATGGATACCATGGTTTAGAAAACTGAGGAAATTATTACATAGGAGGCCCCCACTCTTCTTTTTGTTGATCTTGATTATGCTGAGCATGTGAGATCCATCATTGTTACGAGGTGGAATGCCTTTAACACTTTGGCACATGATCTAAATCCAAGATTTTATGATGAAGATTTGATTGCTCAAAGCAATGGGAAGTGGAAGGCCCCGCATATGGACAAGGAGGCGGCCAATGGAGTGAAAAAAGCCTTCTAGAGGTTGTTTCCATCTTCTCAAGAAACAGATGCGAGGGAGGAATTTGCTTGTTTTGTTGCTAGATTAGAGGATTTTTCAGACATATCATCTTTGGATGAGAGGAGGACCATGAGCCGGATTAAATGGTGGACTTGTCATGGGGCAAATGGTGTATATTTGCAAATCCTTTCCAGTCGTATTCTATCACAAGTGGCAAGCTCTTCATCAGCAGAAAGGAATTGGAGCACCTATGGCTTCATTCATTCCGTGAAGCGCAACAGGTTGGGATCACATAAGGCTAAAGATCTTGTATATGTGCATTCAAACCTTCGCCTTGTGTCTCGTAGGGGTGCAAAATACGCAAATGGGCCTCATAAAGAATGGGATGTGGATGCAGAATGCCCAGACTTGGAGCTCTCCCTTGCTGCTCTTGATGTTGGTGATGATGCTACAACCAGTGGAAGTGGAGCTGCCTCTTCTTCCCATCCTTTATCTAGTTCTGTTGAACAAGCATCTTGTTCTATTTTTAATGATGAGGATGAGGATGAGTATGGCACGTATTGGGAATCTATCACTATGTAATTGTAGTTCTCTTTAGCTCATGTTTTATTTCAGTTTCAGGACATACAACCTCATTTATAAAGGCTGATTTTGGATGTATAACCTCATCTATAAAGGCTAATTTTGGATGTATAGCCTCATCTATAAAGGCTAATTTTGGATTTTGTCACTTGCATCAAGTAATCAATGATTATCAACATGGTTTTCCTTCTTAAATGTTATTTGTGAGTGTCATTATGTTTTTCTTGCAAGACAATGTGTTTTTTTTAATATAAATAATATATATATATATATATATATATATATATATATATATATATATATTAATATTTTATATACGGCGTTTCCCCTGACGTTTCCATTTTTGGAAGGTCACGTTTCCTGTCGTACCCGTTTCGAAAACTTCCAGATGTTTCCTCGTTTCGTGCAACTTAGATATCAAGTTTTCCACTTTTAAATTGCAAGTTTAAAGTTCAAGTTTTTCTCTCTGAAATTCGGCCATCTCTGAGGAATTTCGGGTGGATTGGGGATTGTGACAGCCGCAGCTCTGTGGAGGATTGATTAGAATTTTGGTGGTCAAAGTTTTGAGGCAACCCAAGCTATATAGCTCCGATTTTCATGGGTCACAACTCTGAAATTTGGTGATCTCTAAGGCAGATTTCGGTGGAGTATTTGAAGATTGAGGCAGTAGCAGTGGAGTAAGATTAAAGAGTCATCTCTGAAATTCGGACCTGCCAAAGAAAAGAAGTATGATCATATGAAGCTGTCTTGATTGGGATATGGTTAAAAATGCAACAACAAACTCCTTGAATGTACTTTACAAGCATGCGAAGTTAGTAAGGCAAGATTCTAGGCAGATGCTTGTCTAGACCTCTTTCCAGGCCATTCGAAGACAATAAGGACAGTCACAAGTCATCCGAAATTACTAATTTGTTGAACAAGTCTGAAGCTGCTTACCCGATTTAAAAGACAACCAAGATCTGATTCACAAGTCATACAGGTGTGAAAGTCATCCGAAGTTGCACAATATAATGAAGGTTGTGTTGACAGTTCCTGGTTGAAGATTTGTTGATTATTTTCAATCATTTGAACACTTGAATCTACTCACAGACAAAGGCATCCTTCCAAGCATTCAAGTTAAAACTTAAAAGTCTTCAAGTATCCAATTGACTTTATATGATGGCATTGATAGCAGCTTGACCTAAGTTGATAAGACTAGTGATAGCCTTTGACATGATTTACAGTAACTGCTTTGAAAGAGACTGCTGATTGAAGTGATTGAAGATTGAAACAACTGATGAACAGTGAAAGGCAGACTAACTTGCATGTGACAGTGAAAACCTTGACAACTAATTGACATGATTGTGACATCAGACTTTTGAAGACATGAGCAGACCTAGATGATATGTGTAGACCTTTGAAGACATGAGCAGACCTAGATGACATGTACAGACCTTTGAAGACATGAGCTGATTTGACATGAGCATCATTGTTTTGTGCAATACCTTTGATGACTTGGAATGAGCAACATTTGATTGTGTGTGTAATGTTCCCTTTTTTACTATAGTGGAATTTACTAAGGATTGATGCCATATACACCTTCAGAGGATCTTTAGCATGGTTATTAGATCACCAGTAGATAAACAGGGGCCACCAGAGCTGAAGGCCACCTGCATGTATGACATCTAAGAATTATTTCATGATGCATGCACCTGATTGAGTCTCCAGACACCTGCATGCAAGTCAATTACGAATTAGAAGGTAAAGTGACCTAATTAGGTCAAAAGTTAGGTTTGACAGGTGAAAGTTATAAAAGAAAGGTAAAGCTAATGGAGAAGACATGCTTATATGATTATTGATTTGAGGATTCGAATTGGAGAGCTCAGTGAGCTAAGTTGGGGTTGAGTGCATGCTCAGCTAACTGGTGTATTTCGGCAGCGAAATCTATCTGCTCTAGTTCATCATCAGGTTGGATCATCCAAATTCAACATTGTTCATGATCAAGTATTACTATCATTTAGATTCTGCAGAGTTCTCTTTTATGTTATACGGTGGGCTTGCTCTCTCTTGCATTGTCCAGATAGTCTCCTATTCGCATTGCAGCATCCAGGGTCCAGTTTCTCTGCATGCAGCTCTCTTTCTCGTCAGAGCAACGGTATTACTCTTCCCTTGGAAGAAGGGCCATTCAGCTTGAGTCTTCAGCTAGTTATCATCATTCTTCCTGATTGAAGGACATCTTGCATGCTTGGGGCGAATCTCCTTGGAAGGATATTCACGTTTTGGGCTGTTGAGCCATCACTTCTTCTGCATGCAGATTCTATCATCACCAGAGGGGCACTATAACCCTATTGCACCTTATCTGGGGCTTCATCAGTCAAGTATTATTTATTGAGGAGCAATTATAGCTTGGAGGAGGGCACGCTTATCTCTTGGAGGACGATTTAGCTTATCTCCCTATTCATCCGGCATAATTCCTGCATGCGGGGATCATCCTCATCGACATCAACAGATCTATATACTGGTATGTACATGCATTAATTCCTCCTACTTTATAGCATTTCAGTATTATCTGGGTTATAGATCTGCATGCAAATGCATGCATGCAGAGATCAGTACACACCTTCATACTTGTTTGAGATATCAACCTACTAGACAACACAAAAAAAGAAAAATATCAGTTTGGGATATTACAGAGTGGCAAAAGCATGTGAAGGCAAGCTGGGTCTTGCACCTCTTCTTAGTTGGAGCTAAGAAAACCAGGCTGTGCCCTATTGTTAGAGTTGGTGCTCTTTAGTCAGTTGGTGCTGATGTAATCGTGAAGATTGAAGTCTTCATTGTAATTCATATCAAATTATAAATAAAGTTTACTATATTTGTCTAGTGATGTGTCTCTTATGATCTATGTTGATGACATGATTAATTGATGAATGTTGATGTATTTAGTAGCTTAATGTGAATGATGAACTCTGCTTAAGTTTTGAGAAGTGAAATTTGTTAAGGGTGCTAGCACACTAATTCCTATAGCGGATTCCCCATGCTTACCACATTTATGGAACACGAAAAATCATTGTGGGATGTTTCTTCTTGTAGATTTTTCTGGGTTTTATTGTTTGCTGGTTTATGTCATCTTTTCAGTGATTTTCACCAACAGTCGGTTTTGCATTGGCTAAAGGTTACTTATGAAAAATACTGTAACACTTAAACACACAGTAAAAACATAATGACAGGCAGAAAGTAAATATTAACACATGCACACCATAAAAGAGACACTCAGATTTTTCGGCAACTGTGCCATGGAAAAACCCCCACGGGGAAAACCAGTAAGAGAGAGAGAGATTTTATTATTCTTCAGCAAAATATTTCAGTACAGAAAATACAGTGAAATATCAACTTATCTCCACCATAGATTTCATCTCGAAATTCTAGAAAACAGTGCCCAACTGATGCCTCGATTTTTGTGCCAAAAGATAGAGCCTTGGGATATGAGCTAGCAGCCTCGAACTGAGTGCAGTTGTCCCTCGAAATCTGTGCAGAAATAAAAACAGTTCGTACAGCAGTACGACCCTCGATTTCTGTGCCAAAAATTATCTCGAAAATTGTGCAGCAGGTTCCTCGATTTCTGTGCCAAAATGTTTGCCTCGATTTCTATGCAATATGCCCTCGATTTCTATGCACAAAATAGTGCCTCGAAAACTGTGCAAAAACTGTACAGCACAGATCCGTACACCTCGAAAATAGTGCAACAATAAATGCCCGTACCCTTGCCTCGATTTATGTGCCTGCAATAAATGCAGTCCATACCCTTGCCTCGATTTATGTGCCTACAATAAATGCAGTCTGTACACCTCGATTTATGTGCCTGCAATAAATGCAGTCTGTACACTCCTCGATTTCTGTGCAGCTATTAACGGCTGTGACTTGCCTTGGGAATTGTGCAAATGGAAATAACTCCAAACCCTTGCCTCGATTTCTGTGCCCTTCTTCTCTGCTCTCTCTTCTCACTTTCCAAAAGTAAAAGTAAAATGAAATGTGCCTCCCTCATGCTTTTTGTCTAACCCTAAGTGGGTTCTAATCCAACGGTGAAAAAATGATCCAATCCAATGGCTAAGATTCAATGAGAGTAAAAACATCACTTTATTTAAATCACTTAAATAAATATTTACTCACCCACCTAACTTTAGCAAAAAAATGACTTTCATTTTATAAAGTCTCATTAATGTCATTTAATGTGAGGGTCACCTTTTTCCCCCTTCTAAGTGACATTAGGCAAACGTCACTTGGGGAACACTTCCCTAGGTACAAAACTAACACTCCCTCTTACCGAGGAAGGTGTTCCGCACCACTCCCAACTTTCCCTGAAGAAGACAAACTTCCCCCTCCCTAAAGACTTCGTCAACACATTTGCTACCTACTCCTCAGTGGAAATATACTGCAACTCAACTGCCCCTCTCTGGACGTAGTCCTGGATGAAGTGGTACCTGATCTCAATGTGCTTTGACCTGTCATGGAACACCGGGTTCTCAGAGAGCTGAATGCAACTCTGATTGTCGCAATAGATCACCGTAGGTCTCAGCTGCTGATCAAATAAATCTACCAATAACTTATGAAGCCACAGTGCTTCGCAAGTCGCCTGACTGGATGCCATATACTCAGCCTCAGCAGAACTTAATGCAACGGACTTCTGTTTCCTGCTGAACCACGACACTGCTGCCGAGCCCAAGCTGAAACAGCAACCGGAAGTGCTCTTCCAATCCTTCACACAACCTGCCCAATCTAAATCTGTGAACCCAACCAAGCTGACTCCACCCAAACTCCTGTAGTCCAGACCATAATCCACTGTCCCTGCTAGGTATCTCAAGATGTGCTTTGCGGCAGTCCAATGCACACTCCTAGGCTGCACCATGAACTGGCTAAGAGTGTTGACTACAAAACACAGGTCTGGCCTGGTGTTGACCAGATACATCAACGATCCGATGAGCTGACGATAGAGTGTGGGATCCACCAACTTACCCTATGAAGCATGAAGTTGCTTCAAGTTGGTGATCATAGGTGTAGACATAGGCCTGCAGTCCTCCATCCGATAACTCTTCAGAATATCCACTGCATACTTCCCTTGTCCTAGGAAAATATGTCCAGGCTCCTGCCAAACCTCCATCCCCAAATAGTAATGCATTAGCCCAATATCAGTCATCTCATACTCAGCTGCAAGGTCTCTCTTGCATTGTGCAATAAGACGCTCATCTCCAGTGATAAATAAGTCATCAACATATAACAGAATAATGAGCGGATCTCCACCAACCACAATGTAGTATAGGTTGGGATCAGCCTCACTCTTCTGAAATCCCATCGAAGTCAAATATGCATCGATCCCGGAGTACCAAGCTCTAGGAGCTTGCTTCAGACCGTACAAGGCTTTCCTAAGCCTGCACACATGAGAATCTCTCCCATGTATCTCGAATCCCTGTGGCTGCTCTAAATACACCTCCTCCTGCAAAAGACCATTGAGAAACGCGGTCTTCACATCCATCTGGTGGATCTTCCAACCCATCTCTGCTGCTATAGACATCACTGCCCTGATAGAGGAATATCAAGCAACTGGAGCAAATGTCTCATCATAGTCAACTCCCTCAACCTGTGAGAACCCCCTAGCCACAAACCGAGCCTTGAATTTCTCCACACTGCCATCTGCAGCATGCTTGATAGTGTTCCCTGATTCCCTCAGAGGGCCTGCAATGAGACTGCTGCAGGAGCAAGAAGAAGAGCCAAACCCCGAACTGAGGAGAGCTAACCAGCTGGTGGAAGTACAAGAAATTAGAGAAGGGGTACAAGCCGAAGCCATGAAAGTTCAGAACTAGGTCAAGAAGACGTTTGACAGAAAGACCAAGGCAGATGATTTCCAAGTGGGAGATATGGTATTAAAATGGAATGCTGAAGGGAAGACCAGGCCCAAAAGTTTGATAACCTTTGGCAAGGGCCCTATACAATCACCGCCTACCATGGGAATAATGCTTTCTTTCTGCAAGACGAAGATGGTGAACCAGTAGGCAAGGGATCCGTCAATGGACGGTTCTTGAAGCATTATTTCAAGTAAAAGCAAGTTCGTCAATGGACGGTCATTGTCGTTTTTTATTTTCAATTAGCCTTGTTTCAGTTTTTGTGATACGCAGAAGGAAAAAGAGGAAGGGAGTAAGGGCCACTAGTCTACATGTTCTTGCTACCTTGCAGGGAGGATAGCATCCCCGGTTGGAGCCGTTGTTAATACCTATTTTGGTTTCCACCAAGGAAAGAGTCAGGAAACCCAAAAATAGATAAGTGTCGAGCAAACCCAAGCTAAAATGACCAAGCCGCAACAAGAAAATGAGAAAAACCAAGGCAAAAGGGCTCTTCCACAGGAAAAACTAGCAAAAAGGTCTTCTTCCACAACCAAAGGAGGTTCGACGGTCAGGATTGAATGGCGGGATCAGATCTGCGGTTGAAAATGCATTCCGCAAGCTGGTTTCCGGGTTCCGCATCCGCATTGCGGATTGCGGAAAAGCAATTTTCCAAGGATATAAAAAGCAGGGTTTATGATTTCCGCAATTCGCATTGCGGATTGCGGAAAGGCCATTATTCAAAGAGGCGAAAAAGTAAGTTTCCAATTCCCGCAATCCGCATTGCAGATTGCGAATTGCGGAAAGGTTTTTTTCCAAGAACGCAAAAAGCAAGTTTCCGCATCCCACATTCCGGATTGCGGATTGCGGAAAGACAATTTTCCAGCAGGCCTAAAATCAAGTTTTTGAATCCCGCATCCCGCATTGCGGATTGCGGAAAGGCAGTTGCAGATCAAGAAAAGTTTTGCAGAGCAAATCGCAATCGCCGGGAATGAAGATTTTCACAGAGAAATGGCGCATTTGAGAGCAGCGAAGGGGCCTACTTTAGTTACTTGTCCTAATCAACCTAAGATGGCACGATCCGAAGGACGAGTAGGTGGCTTCCGTGGCCCAATGGTGCACTGCCAGCACAAGTGATTCCCTTCCTCCGCGCATGACATAATCAAGAGCTGTTGATTCGGGCAGCCCGGTTCGAACTGCCTCATCATTACCAGTTTGAGTTTGTTCTAGAGCAATTAGAATATTTTGATGTAAGCCTATAAAGGCAGGTTTCGAAGAGGACCAAAAGGTTGGATGTTTTTGTTTCAGAGAGATTATTGCTCTGTGCTTGTATTGAACTTGACCTCTTAATTAAATGAGCAGACCTGATTCTGGAGCTTGAGATTCCTGTGATGTGTGTTATGATGTATGTTATTCCCTATGTATGTTTTCTTGCATTCGTATTTCCATTTATTGTTTACTTCTGCAGTACCTAAAGATCAAGATTACATGGTCTGGAATTCATGTCCACATGCTCCACATGCATATGACTAGGTATTCCACCCTTTTCCTCTCGAAGTTGTAGGTTAGAATTCATTCTCAAATGCTCTAACCTTGTGACCGAACTTGTTTCCTTTCTCTGCCTTCACCCGCTGATTACTTTGACGTGAAAGAACTCCATCTACCTTGCCTCTTGCCTCTATTATTGTGGTCTAAAGCTGTCATTTGTGACAGTAAACCCACCGAAGTTGACTCCATGCCCAACTGTCCTCTTGTTCTTAACTCCAATCAATCAAAAACCCTTTTTATTTCATTGTTTTGAAGGTCTAGCCACCACTTTTTCCAATATTCCAGCCCATTCAAGCTATATCCCGTTGCTGGAAGCACAAAAGAGAGATCCCTCTCTGTGGTTGGAAGGGCTAGTTTCCATCCACTAAAGATTGGTTTGCAACAGTTACCCCATGGTCTTTCCTGCCACAACCCAAGAAAATCTTGGGTGATAACACACACAACCAAGATGATACACCCATGTAGCCTCCAAAGCTTCTTATTCATTACTCAATGATAAACAAATACAATAGCAAAATGGAAAAGCTTCAATCCTTCTTCCTTAACAATGAGGAATGAGTTTGCTTTTATAGCCAAACCAAGAGGATATTCTCTTTGACACTTGGAGAATTGAGTTGATACATTTGGAAAAGGCTTGTTGACACATGTGAGAGGTTTGGGGAGGTTAATGACACCTTTCTCTAACCATTTGACACTCTTCAATCTGCACTTGACACCTCTCCAACCACAAATTCGCCCCCCCTTTGGTGGATCTCCAATCTTCAATCAAATCATTATTTATTTGCTCAATATTCTCCTTGATTTGATTGCCAATCAAATGAGATTCGATTCCAACACATTTCCTTGATCCGTGGGATTGAGATTTTGTCTTTATTATGTCTTTTTTGTCAATTAAATTGGTCTTTTTGGGTTTTTTTGAGTAAATATGATTTTTCTGAGATAAATACTTACTCAAAACTTAGGATAAGTGGGTTTATGGGTTTAATGGATGCTCTGGCTTAGAAAACGACCATCCACTTGACAAATTATGCCCATAAACCATACTTTTATTACAATTTTAATTTTCCCAATTAACCTATTAAAAAAATAGTCTAATTTTACAAGAAAAATTAATTTTCTAAGAATTTAAAAAAAACTTAGGGGGACCTAGCACATGTCCATATGATTCAATTTTAATGCCTAGCATGATCTAATACATTGACACTAAGGCTCTAATAATCTTCTGAGGCCGAAACACCAAGCTGACCACCCCAACTTTGAAGGTATGAGTGAAAAACTCAAAAATTATTAGTCGTTTGTTCAACAACAAATAATTAACAAAGGAAAAAAACACTCTGGGCTAGTCGGATTAATGTTTAAGTCCTAGGAAGCCGAGTCTTTTACATACAGCTACCATGCTAGCACATTTTATTACAATTACCTCGAGAGGGTATGAACATGTGGTACAAAATGTTGATGTATATGTAACTTCGGAATGTATTTCATCTGTGTATTTTATATATATTTATTGTACCCTTATAAGAGATGTGTTATTCCTCTATAAGGAAGTGTCGTCATGTGGATTGACAAGTGTCGCAAGTGTGTGTACTTGCTGATGGGTTATTAGACCACCATATGGGGTCGGCCCGGAATTATATATAATATAATGTGGATGTATCTAAGTAGACAAGTCGGCCCCATTAGGTCACTGGGCAAAAAGGTGAGTATAAATAGAGATAGGAGATCTCTATTTTATACACTCGGAAAAGTAACTCACTCTCACTCTCAAAAGTGGCGCACTAGTGAGGAGGAGGAGGATCATCTGCTAGGAGACTATCTCAGTGTTATTTGGTTGTATTTTGGTTGAGCCATTGCTCTCTCTATCTCTGAGGAAGTTGTGGGGTTTTTCACCTTAGGGTTTTCCCCACGGAAACTCTGTGTCTCTTGTCTCTATGCTTTTAATTATTGTGATGCTTGTGATGCTTGTCATATTATGATTGTCATGCATTGATATACTGTAGATGTTATTCTCTCAGCAAAGATCCTATAATATTGTGAATTAATACTCAAAATTTAACACAAAAAAATAAAGGGCCTAGAAGGCCTGATGGACTTCTAAACTCTGATATGACCAAGTACACTTGATCATTCTTTGACGGCTCACTTGAAATCCAACTAAGTACAACTTAGGTGGTAACACTAGGAAGAGTGTGTGCGCCCATAAAATGCCTTGTCTCTATGACATATCCATATTGATACCTTGAACAATACCTATCATTGTGATAAAACCAACATAGATCCATCTTAAATCCAGATCTATCAAGCACCGAGAGGAATCCAATTTCTTGAGATGTAATTTTTTTTAAAAATTTTAAACTCAAGAAATTTGATCCCTCTCTTGCTTGATAGATCTGGGTTTAAGTTTCAACTTTTTTATTTTATAGGTCAACATGGATTTATTTTTCATAATTTTTTATTTTATGAGCCGACATGAATTTTTTTAATTACTTTTTATTTTTGGTAATGTAACATTACATCACGTTACCTTACGTGACAACATCTCCCCCATACTGGGCTTTAGAGGACCTTGCTCCTATTGGGATGTAGAGCACATCGCCCCCATAAAATGCCTTGTCTCTACAACATATCCATACTTATACCTTGAACAATACCTATCTCGTGATTAAAAAAATCATGTATGGGACCTCATTCTACATAAGGGGTAACAAGAGGCAGGAGTACAGAGTACCAATTTCCAAACACTATTGAGAGCGAAGCATCTTGGAAGTGTTTTTATATGATATATATTTTAATATACTTTAATGCTTATATAATCTAGAAAAACATATAGAATGCCAAATTAGTTGCAGAAAATATGAAAACATAGACTTTTGTGTTACTAGTAGATGAATACTACATTTTTAAGAAGATAGAGAAGTAATCCATAGTATATTAATTGTTAAAGCATCATCCATTTAGCAGTTTAATATTTATAGACATATAATTGTAACAGAACATTAACCATGAGATTAAGCAGGGCATCATGACCAAAGAGTTGTAATATACAGTCAATTGTCATACATTGTTTACAAAATGGGGATGTCCAACACAGTACACCAAATGAGGGTGTAGGCTGACGAGTCCCAATCAGCGGTCACTACCTAATATGCTCCCTCCAACTCAAGTTTGCCTACGTAATGACAATCTCTTGTGGATCTTTATACACTCTGGATTGCGTCTCTAGGGAAGATTAATTTAAGTTAAATTTAATGTGAAGTGCTCAAAATGTTACTTTGGAAGAGTTAATCACAGTATTACAACATGCACGAATAAAATAAGCAGAGTATACTAGCATGCAATGGCAAAAATTGAAACCATACTAGCAGGATGCCTAAGTTAATAGACAAACTGGTGCATGTTTGCAATGGACAGATGCAAAATTGGCACAGGAAGATAAGGGGCCAGCGAGAAACTTAGTGATTAAAATCACCAAGTTTGACTGAGCTGCTAGCCCCCTTTGAGTCTGCCTTAGATGCTTACTGCTGGTCCTAACGGCCAGTAGTCAAGCTTTTACAATGCGAATTATACTGCTGCCTTTGAGGGCTGTGTGTTCACTGTCCAAAAATCAGCAAAATAAAAGTTTGGGACAGCAGTAGAAAATGTGAGAGAAATTGCCTGTTTGTCGCTCTGGAGTCATCGAGGAATGACCCTGAGGACCTTGCTTTCTTGGAAAGATCATTGAGTGGAAGAGGTTGCATGGGCTAACCTCAGGCTACTCAGTGGATGGAACAACCTGCATAAGTCAATTCTAAACATATACAACGAGAGAGAGACCCTCGTTGGCTTCTTCTTCTATGGGTGCAACCTATTGAAAAACAGTTAATATAACACAATCCAGACAAAGGTAAAGATGCTAAGATTAACTTTCTTCACTATAACTCAATAGTAGATCTATGCTAGCAAAACTATGAAGCAAGATACTGCTCAACGGGGTAGTAATACCCTTTCAAAGACCACAATAGAATTAGAAACACATGCATAAAACAACAAGATACATATTACTTCCATGGAAGCATGAAAAGTAAGCTATGCCACACAACAATGAGCCACACCACAACTAGCCTCCAAAGCCTTTCTTTATTACATGAAACCTGGTCTCCAATAGAGACATTGATACAATCAATCTCAAGTATACAACAATAACCAACACAAATGAGGGAGGATGAGCTTTCTTAAGTAGCCAAATGCTACTTTGGGATCTCCTCCATCCATGGAAGGAGAAGGTGCCATCTTTGGGGGAGATCCCAAGCCAAAACAAGGAGAGAATGCCACATGAGGGAGTTAATCCCAAGGCTACAAGAGTGTGCCACCTCTGGAGCTAATCCCAAAGCTAACAAGGAGAGAAATGTGCCACATGAGGGGAGATCCCAATGTTAGGTGAAGGCACCACCTCTCCTCCCTTGGAGGAAAAACTCTTGAATGAGGGGGGTACTACCAGGGTTGGAATTTCAAATCCAACCTGCCCATCAAAATTGACGGTTACATCTAAATTTGCAAACGTTTTGGACATTTTAACGAAGATGTTTGATGATTATTAAAAAGTTTAAATTGTATTTGATGGGCAAATTGCCCATCACTTCCATTTCTGGGTGCTACACCTTTTTGAGGGAGGAAGTGCTAGGGGGCTTATCTTAGCCCACAAACACAGTCATATCTTTGGATTTCGGGGGGCACTACACCTTTTTTAGCCCCATTGGAGCTTTAGCATGGGAAGGGGCATATTCTAGGACTATTCTTAAGCCTCTTAACCCCTTATTACACATTGTTTTGAGTCTTTGACATTTTTACCCCCCCAAGGGACCTAAAAGGTCACAACTTTTGCTAGAGACTTGGTAATTGACTCAAATTTTTTACATCAGACTCTAAGGACTTATATACCAACCTGAGGCACCTGTATTATAACATACTTTGGCTTTGGAGGTGTGAGTGAAAAAACCTGTATAAACCTTGATCACTAGGATCTAAGTTCATCTAGGTGAAAAAAAACACTTCAAAGTAGCCATAATACAAATGACTCAATCGGGCTAGCCCTTTTACACATACAATGGATGCCAGAATTTTACAAACAATTTCCTTTGACCGTAACAAAGGAAGTGCAAAATACAACTGCTGGGCAGAAGACTGCCTGATCTGGATGAGGAACTGAAAAGTGCTTGGCTGGCTGGGTGTCTTCTGTCTGCTGAACAACCTGTGCAAACTGGGTGGTAACAGGGCCTTCACTAATGAGCAGCCAGTTATTTCCAGTGCATGAAGAAAAACACTGCTTAGATTTCCAAATGTCCATTTGTTAAGAGAGGTGCCAAACTTGGGGCATTACAAGGTGGCACAGACTTTCATAACTACTACATCTTTCATAACTACTACATCTGTCCTTTCTGACAGTAATGGAAGTTCTTATGTTTAGAACTGATCCTTGCATTCGTCTTCTGATTAGTGAATTTAGTCAACAATATCAAAGTGAATTAGTAATTAAGTTAGCTATTTTTAGCTATGCAGCAATGGTTCAGAATTGTAAAACCTACTGAGTATTAAATGTATTAACAAAGTGAATTAAGGACATCATCTAGTCTCACAGGTCATTTGGCTTGCATGAAAGTTGTCATGCAAAGCTCTGCACGTTTCTTCTGCTTAGGGCCTTTGACTTGTTTCCCATATGGTCTATCCATATTCTGAATTACATTTCAAATGACCTACAATTATTTTGCTAGTGATTTGGATTGGTAGCTTTTGTACGAATGTTTTATGACATATCTCGATGATCTTTTATAATTTTGTCATTTTTGCTGTGAATACGAAGAAATAGTCAGAATTTTAATATCAGTTACTTCCTTGTTTGAATGTGGATTGTAGGTAACAGAGACAGGAGTGGAAGTACTCACAGCTCGCTTATCCAGCTCTCCAAATGTGTTCCCCTGGTAAAACCATTTAAAGCTGTTCTGTTGCTGCGAGTGAAATTCAACAGTGAGCAAAGGGTTCAATGCTGCTTCCTTTCAGCATCATTATTTATACACCATAACTTATGAGCTATCATGACATTGGATGTTGAGACCTAGAGATGCAGTTAGTCTGAATATGCAAATTTTCTCCGGGTACATTCCCAACAAGTCATTTATGAAGTTGCAACGGATGATTCCCTCAGATTATTCTTCTCAGTATTGCAGACCGCATGCTTTCTTCAACAGAATCGCTAGGATACAGCATTATGGGCATGATAACTATTTTTCAAATAAGAGAAATGTTTCATTGTTTTCTAACATTTCTTTCTTAAATATAAGTTTTGATTCATGATTCTATTTGATATGGGTTATGGTTTTAGTTAACATGCTCGATATATATAAGAGGAGAGAAATTTTATGGTGGGTTTTTGGTTGTCTTAAATTCAATTTTAGTTTTTTACATGTAACTATGTGGCTTCTACCTTTTACGTTTCTTCGAGAAACTCTTCAAATGTGTTCCCCTTGGTAAAACCAATTAAAGCTGTTATGTTGCTGCGAGTGAAATTGAACAGTGAGCAAAGGGTACAATGCTGCTTCTTTGCAGCGTCATTGTTTATACACCATAACTTATAAAGCTATCATGACATTGGATGTTGAAACCCAGAGAGGTAGTTAGTCTGAATATGAAAATTTTCTCTAGGACGTTCCCAACAAGTCATTTATGAAGTTGCAAAGGATAATTTCCTCAGATTATTCTTCACAGTATTGCAGACTGCATGCTTTCTTCGATAGAATCGCCAGGATACAGCATTTTGGGCATGATGACTATTTTTCAAATAAGAGAAATGTTTCCTTGCTTTCAAACATCTTTTCCTTTAGTATAAATGTTTCCATGTCTATTAAGAATCCTATCAATGTTCAGCTCAGCATCCCGCAAATTCTGATCATCAGTCACCCTTTTGTCATGAGCCCAGGAAGTAGTTGCCTCTTTAATTCGCTTCAGATTGTGATAAAAATGAGCACCTGCATGCATCTGAGAATCAGGTGGTCGATGCACCCATTGAGCCTGAACCAGCTTAATGAAAGTCTCCTCCTTCAGCCAGCTAGGGTTGAATTTGAATGGGCTAGGAGGTTTTTTCCTGCTACCCTCGTAGTTCCAGGAAGATGGGGCTATGGTCAGAAATCCCACCTGACCCTACCCACTGTCTGACAACATCAACACCCAGGGCCAACACTTCAGCCACCAGAAACCTATCCAGTCGTTTTGCCACCCTATGTTCCCCAGCTCGCTTGTTCCTCCAAGTCGGAGATAACTTGGATGGTAAAATGTCAAGAAGATCCTTCCTGACAAAGGCCTGAATAAAAAAATCAGCTAATGTATCCGGAGCAGCCCGAGGCCCCCAGACTTCAGAAGACCCCAGAGTAAGATTGAAGTCCCCACCCAAAATCACATCCCTGCCATAAAAAATATCCATGCCTAACAAGGAGTCCCAGTAGCCCACCCTATTTAAGTAGGGCCCGTATATATTGAGAACCGTGATCGTCCGACCAATTTCAGCATCCCAAACCTCCAAACCGAGACCAGAGGAGATGCCCCAAGAACAATCACATCTGCAACTCTTAACCTTCCACCCCGAGGCCAGACCTCCCGAACGCCCCCGAGCATCCATTCCCACAAACTTCCAACCAGGAAGCAAAGATTCTAAAGTACGAACTACGTCCTCACTGCCACCCAATGTTTCTTGCAGCATTAATACATCCGGTTGGTTTAAGTCTACCAGCCGCCTAAGCGACGATTTTTTAATGGGACTCGCCAACCCACGACAGTTGAAGGACATAAGTTTCATAAAAAACCCCCATCATGGGCTTTCACTGCTCTAAGTGCCCACTCAATAGAAGATTGTGTACCCATCATTGAATCCACTTTAGCCCGTTCTTTAGCTTTAGACAGATGGGATTTTCGTCCACGACCTTTCCCCCCAACGCTGGAGGCCAATTCAGGTAGACCCTTGCCCCCCGTTCCACAATCAGGAATCTCCCTACTACGAAGAGCATAACGAATACTGCTCTCGGAGCTGGTAGAGTGATTGGTGGAAACCATGGTCGGAGTGACTATACAATCCACATCAGGCTGATGACAAGGAGCAACCGGGCGTGGAGGAGACCCATGGCAACCCCCCCCCAATACCATAGAGTCGTCTAATAATGAAACAGTAGGAGAAATTAAATGAGTCATACCTGAGGGATTAGCAGATGAATCTCGACGAAAAATAGGCAGCTCCAGTAGCAAAGAAGACGGTGGTATGGAAAAAGAATCCCCCTCAACAACAGGAGGCGCACTCCCATTATGCTCCAAACCAATGTTTACCAAAGGTGGCAACAAATCCTCTGAGCCAAGCCTCCCACAATGAACGGGTGGTACCACAGAAACATAATTCACTCCCCCATCCATAGCAGGCCCACTCCCATCAACCACCACCGCCGGAGAGTCCACCTTCAACTCTGGAACAGCCTCTACATCTGCTGCAATATCGGACAGAGGCTTACAGTTCCGAAACGGTAAAGGGCAGCAGGCTACAAGATGACCATGAGAGTGACAGCGATGACACCTAAACGGCACACCCACATAATCCAGTAATTGAATAAAATCCCCATCCTTGGAGTGAACTTTAATCTCAGCCGAAAGTCCCAACCGAATATCGATATTTACCAATATCTTAGCAACCGTGTAGATGCCAGTCTTAATATGGGAGGAATCAGAACACACATATTCACCAAGATAATTCCCAATCTCAGTAAACCGTGTTTCATTCCACATATGCATGGGAAGTCCAGGAAGCTTCACCCACAGTGGTTCTTTCGCAACTCTCTCCGTTTTAGAGTCAAAGAAGGGGGACCATCTTTTCAGAACAAGAGGGATTCCCAGAATCGACCAATTTCTACTTAAGACAGCCTTGACCTCCTCTTGGTTCCTAAAGATGAAGGAAAACCAGCCTTTCGTCAAGACACGGACCTCAGGAGCTGATGATACGAAGTTCATCCACTGTTCAGACACCCAGCGTTGAAGGAAGCCTCGGCCAAATCTTCTTCCCCTAACATGACCAACCACCGCAGTGTGAGAGAAATCCTCTGCCTTTGCCATAGTCACATCCACCCCCAACACTAACAGGTCTTGTCTCTTACGTTCCTTGACCGTTTTTACTGGGTGTTTAAGAGATCCAGCTTTAGCAGACATCCCTGATCGAGGCAGGGATTCTTCAACAGGCGAAAAGTCTCCTCTCCCCGGGGCAGCCATCCTAGCACCGCACAAAACCAAGAGTCGAACCAAGAAACAACAGAATAAGCCAACTTCCCCTGATACCAGAAGCCCTCTATCAGAAGACAGAATCCCACACTCCTACTGCCAATGAATAGAACCAACCAATAGAAACAAGAAATGCAATTCACAAAAAGGAAAAACAGTAGTGGCTGGCACAAGCAATGTAATTCAGGATCCAGGCAGAGTAATCCGAATGGATGCGTCCAAGAAAATCATCCATCGATCCCTAACCATAAATTCCCAGCAGAAATCCCATCCCAGCAGGACTACATCTACTTAAATCAACGGATCCCCTGTACTCACGGCCTTCAATCAATCTTTAAGATCCAATGCTGAATCAAGAAGCATCACCGCACCATCGCAGAACTCCAACTCGAATACACCAGAGTTCACAAGGTAATCCGATCCTTTGAAATACGAACAACAACAAACTGTCAATCAAGCGTACACACCATCGGCCAATTCCAAGAATTTAAGAGTGGAATCGATGAAGGCAGGATTGCTGATTAGTAGAGATGCGCGACTGCTAACCATCCTCGTGCCAAAGGCTGGTGTCTTCAACTCTGTTAACAGTGGTGCACAGCTAAAGTTCCTCCTCGAAGCCACCCTAAAGCCTCTGTGTAATTCCAATCTTGATTAAACGTACACCTTCATACTGTGATTCTTGCTGTCAACCTTTAGTATAAATTTTCATTCATGATCCTATTTGATATCAGTTATGATTTTAGTTAACAAGCTCGATATATATAAGAGGAGGGAAATTTTCTGGTGGGTTTTTGATTAAATCTTAATTCAATTTTAGTTTTTTACATGTAACTATTGGACTTACTTTTCTCTGAGAAACTAATTTTGAATTCAAGACCCATCTTTTACTTTTATTAAAAAATAGTTTTTAAATCACAAAATGCAAACCATGCGCAAGGAAATAAAATCTGCCCCATTACAGACCCTAGAAACTAATGTCACAAGAAATATTCGCCCTGCACCCGTTAAAATAAGCATGGGTTTTAACTTTTTCCCATGGATTACTTAGCTGACACTATTTTCCCATAAAATCTTGATTCACCAAAATGTTCTATAAATAAACAACGTATAAAGTAAATCGTTCGTGCTTAACTAGATATTTATATGTAGACAATTGGGGTAACGAATGGATGCTGCATATTTTTCCTTTATAAGTATTTTTATACAGAATAGTACTCTTGTGTTTGGTGTTTATAGTGAAAAAAGTAAAATAAAATCTTTAAGGTATTGTAACTATTCAAACATGGAATTGAAATAATGAAATAGTATTTTAATGAAATGAAGTTAAATTACGTTACTCACATCACATCATAATAATATACCACCATCATCATGAAAGTAAGAAGCATATAATTTCATGTAATATCTAATTATTCAAGGCACAAAGTAGAAGTAAATGTGTCTAAAGTTTTCAATGTTAGGGAAAAACAAATATATAGTTGGAGAAGCCCCCAATTGTGTGAGAAGGCAAGATGACAAGGTGTTTGAGATGGCCAAGTGTGCAAGTGTTTGCAGCAAGGAACCCAAAAACATAGAAGATTAAGCCAAAGTAAGCCTCAAACAATGGATACTAGGTCAGATATGCAACTTTATTCAATTAGGTAGATAGAACCTCCCCAAAGGCCTTCACTTGAGGAGAGAAAGTATCATAAAATCTTAATTCACCAAAATATTCTATAAATGAACAACTTATGAAGTAAATGCTTCGTGCTTAATTAGATAATTTTATGTAGATAATTGGGGTATAACATTTAGTTCCATATGTCATTATGTATTTTATTTCTAAGGGCTTTTATACATGATGGTACCTATAGTGAAAAAAGTAAATAAAATCTTCAATGTATTATGAATGTCAACTTGGGGCTAAAAAGATATATGGCACTTTGAAGGCCTTCAACCATGTTTATGGAATTGAAATAATGAATCAGTATTTTAGTGAAATGAAGTTAATTATGCTAAGCATACCATAATAATATACTACAATCATCATGAAAGTAGATAAGCATATAACTTCATACAATACTAACTATTTAAGGCACTCAATAGGAGTGAATGTGCCTTTGTTATGTCTTTTGTGTTATTTTGTAGGAGAAACACAAATATGGTTGGAAAATCCCCCAACTATGTGAGAAGGCAAGATGACAAGATGTTTGAGATGGTAAAGTATGTAATTGGAAGAATTTGCAGCAAGGAGCCCAAAAAGATGGAAGATTAAGGCATTGTAACCCTCAAATAGTGGATACTAGGTCAAATGTGCAACACCATCCAATTAGGTAAATAGAACCTCGCCAAGGGGCTTCACTTGAGGAGAGAAAGTACTAGAGAGAAACCTCCATTGATCAACCCTCACTAATAATATATTCTATCTCAGATGTCCTAAGAACTTTTAAAGCAAAATAATGAAAATATGCCTTTCGAAGTATTTGTGGGAATGCAATTTAGATAGTTTTTAGTCTAAAGCTAGGGTGTGCACAATCTTGTAGGTTATGTTAACTCGCTTAGATGTACTCTCTGGAGAATGAGACAACAATAGACAATCATGAACCATGTGGAAACATGAGTTTGTGGGGCCAATCTAGAAATTAGGACTAACACCCATAGAAAGATAAAATTTGACTAGAGATCAAGAATGTTTGTGGCAATTTAAAGGAAAAGGATCCAACGCATACTTAATTGAAGACATACGGCACACAATTCCACCAATGTCATTAGATCTCACCCATTAAGGTACTTTGGAGCATTTCACAACTACATAAAGTTGCAACCTTTAGAAAATAAAGTAGAACAAAAGAAAAAGAGCAATATCATGCATTGCATTGAAGGAGAAGTTGTGTAGAGGGGCACACCACGGGATCAACATCATAGGCTTGTTAATAGTCAATAAATAGGACACCGGAGTTCTTCCCTCGTGGGAGGAAAATTCACATGGATGACTTGGAATGGAAGGAGGCAAAGGGTTTCTCCTTTTGTTTGGGCCAATAAAGAGTCTTAAAATATCAAAATTTGACATAGAACTCTCTTGACCAGTGTGAAGATGTGATCAATACATACATAGGGAATCCTAAATTGGTGATAATCATGTTTGAAGGCAAGTCATTAGCATAAAGCTTAAAGGGACTTGTCTTTGCTTTAATATTTCCCTTGCTTCATTGAAGAACTAAAATTATCAAAAAATGAGTGAGATGCCATCACACATGGTGTCTGATCATGCAAAGTGGAGGAGGAGGTTATAGTTATATTATAATCCAAATCTAATACTTGGAAATGGTCGTGCCACCAATTAAGGAAATGAGAAGGGTGATCTTACCGAGAGTGATGACCATGATTTCATTAAAGCTATGTTAAATTTAGTTTGTATGATCCACTTGCTCTAGACCCAAAGTGTTCATGACATTGGTAGACATAAGATTTGTTGTAGATCTACAATAAGCTTGTTTGATGCTATATTGATAGATTTAACTCGATGTTAGGATAATGTCCATTTAGCATTCTAGTCATGTGATAAGTCAATGGAGTTTTCTAGTCATACGATAATTAGTCATCCAATGCATTAAATAAGATAGGTGCATCTTTGTAGGGATTGTATATGAATATGACATTTTGTATTCTCGTCCATGTGATGAGATACATTTTGGCATGTGTGCGTGAAATAGTCAAAGCCCATGTATTTTCATGATCTTATTTGTATAGATTTTGTCTTGTTGTGGGTTGGTAGTTGTAAGGTAGGATTATCATTTAATACTTGGGGGGTATTATACGCTCATCCGTTAATATTCATAGGGGGTATCATATGCTATTAATATGTATGTGTATCAAGTCTAGAAGGGCAAGCAATATCCACTCGACACACTATCAATTGTTGTTAGTGTACTCTCTTCACCTTGTCAGTCGAGGGCCCAATGCCTTCATGCCCCACCATGGATGCCATGCATGGTGGATATCCCACCTTTTTTGGGCCCTGTGATGGCCATGCCATCCATAGAAATTATCTCGTAGAGCCCTGTGTTAATGTTTAAATTCATCGGGTCACAAGATATTAGGTATGTGGGCATAGAGATTGGATTTGTGTGATATCTGTAAAGGAAGGTAATTAGAGAGATGGGAATGTTATTAATACCTTACGTGCCTTATCTATCATCCCTTGCTTCATATCCCTTGCATCTTTGCTTTCATTTTCCTTGTTGGGTATGTGCTTTTGGTCCATAAAACCTACCATACATCCCTTAGATCTTGAACTTGAACCAAGCCTAGTTTGTATGCTAATATATACATTGCCATTTTCGCTCCTTATTTGATCATTTCCGTAGCTTGTTATTTAATCTCGGTACTTTTGACAATTTGCCATTTAATCTCATTTTTTTGAACTTGTTGGAGCAAATAAATTTGATTTGCCAACTTGTTTTTCCTTCACTTGGATGAATGCTTGATTATTGCAAGTATTTTAACTCAAATTAATCTTGAATTTTTGGATGTATATCACGTCCCCGATCGGCTCGATAGTACTTTTGGGATGACGGGGAACTCCCTCAATGTCATTCTGTCAAATTTCTTACTTTGATACCAATTTGTAACGCCCCTGATGACCACACCATGCCTTCGGGGCCACTGGGTACTGAAAAACCATACCCCAATACTTGAAAACATCATATTTCCTAGAATTAACATTGTAACCACTACCAACTGAAAAACAAAACTCTGAAGTCCGTACTACGATGCTATTCTGCTCTTTGGTCTTTACATTCGAACTATACTAAATAATAACTGTAAAACATACTTATACAGGGATTCAAAATCCTGAACACCTCTGTCCACGCATGGATAAATAAACCAACTAAACAGTAATTCATATGGATAATTACATTTGAACATTTTACAACAGAATTAATAACTAATTTACGTAGCAAAATATATTATGATTACACAATGGAATAAAATGTAATTGCACAACAGATTACATAAATGCATGGTCGCCCAAATCCATATCAAGAATACAACTAAATACATATACTAATTCTATATGGAAGCAACAAACAATTCCAAACAACCATACATTCAGGCATATTCACAAGCTGGAAATCATACACATTCCATAACATAAATTAAGCATGGAAACATAACCATAAGCAAAGCATAAACAACATTATGAATAGTTATTTTAATAAGAAGTCCCAACTAGCTGCAGGACTCTAATGTTCATCCCAGTTGTAGGCTTTGTTGTACTTAATCTTTCTATAACAAAGGTCATGTAGGACCCCGGTCCTTGATAATCTCAGTTTATCAATAAACTATTCATTCATTTCTCTTTACACTTGTGTCAATTTCTGTTTCTGTTTTGTGGGTTTGTGTTCAATTTTCAGGTCTGTAAAAACAATAACAATTACATTTGCAGGTTTTGAAATAGATGTATGTAAAAACAATAACAATTACACTTGCAGGTTTTGAAATAGATGTATTTACTGTTTTTCCTACTTCTAACCATATATGTTTGTGCAGGTGTAACAACAATACATGAGTATTCATTCACGAAATTACCATTTATTAATAACTTGATAAAACGATTTACAGGGTTAGAAATTGCTTAGTATACCTTTAAGAGAAATACCTGTAGATAGCTAGTAGATCCCTCTTTTGTTGCTGCATCTTTTGTTGCCCTGCTTGCTGTTTCCCTACTTGCTGCCCTGCAACCAATGTCTTCCCAAACCCTTGAAACTCAACCTGCCCAAACAAGTATGCCACCCTGCCAACTGGCGAGGTCTCGCCGACCACCCAGCTCCAAAGGTACCCCTTTGGACCCCCGAGCCCAAACCGAGTACAAGCCAACCGGTAATTCCCTTCTGCAACTCTCCAACAAGAACCCCCATTCTTTGCTGCTCTCTCCTGCTGTCTATGCTCCCTCCCTTCTCCAAAATCTGCAAGGTGAAGAAGACCCCTTCTCCTCCTTCTCCTCTCGACCTTATTCCCTTCCTTTCTCCTTCCACCGACTCCTCCTATCATAACTACCCCTATCCTCATCATTAATTTTATCCAAGTCAGTCCTCCTCGAGCCCCCAAACATTTGACTCATAACCAAAGATTGTATTATTTTATTATTAAATTAAATTTTGGGTTGGTTCATCTTTGAACCTTAAATGCTTTCCACTCCACCGACAACTTCTCGGCAATATTCTAACATTCTTTCCCTTTTCAAAATAATAATTAATAATAAATAAAATGTTATATTATAAATTTAAAGTTTTACACAAATCACAAATGTTTTACACTTACACGTTTCACTAATTCAATTAATTAACAATAATTGTTAATTGATTCATTACTATTAATTTAATGATTTAATTAATTATTTATAATATTTACAATATGCTAATTCCCTCTCATCATAAATTCAACTAATTCAAATTATCAATTATGAATAATAATCCTATCAATGTAACTCTTATCATGATCAATGTGTAATCATATTAATTAAATAAATTTAACTAAGATTTAATCGACTCAATTACCTAGTTCCATATTAATTACACCTTAGTGTAATTAAACTAATCAACAATTATTACTAAAAATGAAAATGATCTTATAATCATTAATTAACATTCTTAACACATAATTAATTTAAGGAAATCAAGTTAATAATATTTTGACTTAGTATTATTAACACTATTAAACTATGACGACGAATTAATTAAACTAACTTATACCATTTATACTTATTTAATATTAGTCAACAATATTAACCTTAATCTACGATAATTAACATTAATCCATATTCCTAACATTTAATCGACAATACTTTAACATTAATCAACATTATTAACATCAATCAACCATGATTAACATTAATCAATATTACTAACATTAATCGACAATACTTACATTAATCAACATTATTAACATCAATCAACCATGATTAACATTAATCAATATTACTAACATTAATCGACAATACTTACATTAATCAACATTATTAACATTAATCGACCATGACTAACGTTAATCAATATTATTAACATCAATCAACAATAATTAATCATTATTACATAATCGTCTTACATTACCACCTAATTCACTCTATTATTCTATTAAGTTATTTAATCCAAAATTTACTAACTCGGCGTATTACTTTAATCTCCTAGTTAGATAAATAGTAACAACGTAACTAATGCCTAAACATTATAGTTCACTTTTATTTCACGCAACTTATAAATATGTAGGCGAGTTATGTAAGCGTAGCTACTGCTTACATACCTCGCGTAAGTACACTAACAGTAATAAATCATACAACATTCTTAATTAATTAAGTTAATGTTTATTGACGCATTCCTAACATAATTTGACTATTGGGTCATTCGCTTAATTAAGTACCATTAACTAACGAACAATAATACCAGTTACTAATTTACGACACACGACTCTGCAAGGTCCTCAACATATACAATCGATCAAATCTTCCCTCCTAACATCATGGTACACCTACCTACCTACTCCATCTATCTAGTTCACAACTAACTTCCACATCCTATCCTTCCTCTGCTGGACTACCCTGAAGTGCCAAGTCATGGCCGGCTCCAGTTAGAACCCGTAAGCGGAAGTGTCGACTACATCGACCAAACTTCCCCAGCAGGCAACCAACAGTCATCATCACACACCTTGGGGAGCGCGCCGTAGCACAGCCCTCCCATGACTCTGGGTTTCGGGGATAAACGGTGGGTAAAGCCTCCACCCCCCTAATGGAACAAGGGACTATGTCTACCCGACATAATAACCGCGTTGCACTTGTACTCGGTTTGTCATCGTATAACCAATCTGGGCGGTTGAGTTTCATGAAACCCTACCCCACCCATACATCATAATAAACAGCATAATAATCATGCGAAAGTAAATAATGCATCACCTGCATACCGTTTATCTTTCGGAGTCCATGTCCCCGAGGCTCTCCCACCTCGTGGGACCCAGCTATCACTTAGTCTTTTTAACCTGTAAGTCAGTCCTCGACATACAATCTCGAATATCGTGCGTGTACACATACATTTCGTCATAACATAACAACAATAATCAATTTATTATTTTCACCATGCACTCGGTATTATAACATTCTTTCTTTCAACAATAACTTAACGGTATCCACGTACCCATCGTTCATTAACTTGCATATATGAGACATAACTAACACATGATACATATCTAACATGACTACATATCCTAATACTAACATCACACACACACATATATATGTCGGGAAAATTATAGAACCACATGTCCATAGTGTCACGAAACCGACGAAATCTCATAATCAAGTAAACACAACATATAATAATAGTTTAGGTAGAAATGTCAAAACGGGGCGTTACATACACCCACCCTTCAGGAAACTTCGTCCCGAAGTTATGGTCAAGATAGTGTGGATCAATCATAATGCATGATCTGTGCATCCTCCCAGGTGGCTGAACCTAGGGTGTACTTTCCCTACTGGGCCACCTCCTAAATATACATAATGACATCTACAAAGTCTATTCATTTAATCTTGTTGGAGGTGTTCTTATATTTCGTTTAACATTCGCATAGGTTGTTGGTTTGACTACTCAAGGTTCATTACCATGCTTAACCCATAGAATATTCAACATCCTTGTTAAATTAAATTAATTTGTACGTTCTATAATGTGATTCATAAGAACACCTTGTCTTACATATAACTTTCAATTTAATTCTTAGTCATTGTCATGACTCTTTAATCGGATCTCATCTTTAATTAATTTCACTTTGACTTACGCCATTTCTCTATATCAAGATTTATCATTAGTGATAAATTATGAAGCCATCATGCTCTTTATTTAGAGGTTGTTGGTTTAAATGATGGACCCATTGAGACTACAGTTTAAACATTATGGAGAAATTCCATATCATCATTAACAACTTCCCAAGTTCGACTAGAACTTATCTTCGACTGCATTTCCATTCATCTTGTAATCCTTACCTCATTGTCCTATGTGTGATACTATTTCGCTAACTATCCCTACCTCGATACACCCATTTCCTTATTCCCATCTTTATGTTGATCTTCTAATCCTATCTACTCTATTACTTTTAGTATCTAAGTTACACTTATTAGTTTTTTTTTTTTTTTTTTTTAATCCCATAATTACACAAGATGATGACTCTTACTTATTTGCGCACACTAACATTATAGTCATTACTCATCATTACCTATACTGCATTAACAAAATCTCATCAGAATACGCTAATGAGATCATTTGTTCTATCTCACCATACCAATTACTATGGTTGATGCTCATGTGGTTTAACCCCCTTACTTATCTTAACAGTGATTTGTCATTGACGCGCCCATAATTGCTATGTTGCATTCATTTTGTTGTTGTTCTTAAACATGTACGCAATTTCATTCAATGTCCAATATTACCTATTGTGTGATACCCATTTTTTTTTTTTTTACTCATACATGAATAGGAGAACACTCAAATCTAACGCATCATCAACAACATATGCTAATATGAGATACCTAGGTAATTCCAAACTAGGCACATTCAACAATGTCCTTCAAAACACTATATAACCATACTTAAGGATAGTAATTAGGTTAACAAATCAAGTCGAATTCGTTCCAAAATTCCAATTACCTATAAGTAATGACTACTTCTAAGTCATACATCGCACACCATTTTCCCATCAATGTATTACATTATGAACCAATTTCAAGAAATATGACTTATGCATCTCACGATATATCATTTTTTTGTTGTTTACAACTTATATTATGACCTAAAGTCCTTCCCTTATAAGATAGCATCACACCCTCACGATTTTTTTTTTTTTTTTTTTTTTTCCAGCATGACTACATAGGTTTCTCATAGAATTTTACAATTTTTACCACCCTGTCTATTGTCGATCGACTTTTAATTTATCCTCGTAGAGTGAAGATGAAGGCCATGTATTTACTTGGCATACCAAAATTAATTTAATGTCCTACCATGTCTTGATGAAACATGCACAATTTCTTCTATTACAATCTTCTCTTTATTATTACTGCGAACTTCTTTAGTTGCCGCAACCTCTCACTAATATATATTGTGTGTCATTAAACTCTTCTAGTTAGGGACTAAGTTAAATGTCCGAATGCATTCATGTTCTTTACGCTATTGCTACTTCACACCCTCGTTGGTTTGATATCTATCTGCTTCACACATTTTAGACGCAATGATAATGCCACTTATTATTTTTTTTATTTTTTTATTTTTTTGCTATTCCAAGTCATTATCTGTACATCATTTGCCAACTACTGCTCCTCATTTGATTATCTCATCGTTTATGTTATTATCAACTCCTATCCCACCCATGCCTTCGAGTATTCTTTTTTTTTTTTTTTTTTTTGCACAATTCTATCTTCTGATGTGGTGTTACTTCCGTTCTCTATCTTCATTACAACTATCATATATCCTATTACTTCTACAATGTCACCCCACATCTACCACATATTTTTATTGGTAACTTCAATAATGGCCACACTTTGTATATTATTTCGTTTAGCTTGCATGCCTATCATATCATTTGTCATAACGAAATTTTTAATTGACTTATCCACACTCTTTCTATCACTAACACTCTTATGGTAATTAGGTTTCATTTAAAACACATTGTCCTTGGCCTACTTTAATTTAGCTTTGCTACAACATGTCACAATTGTCTACCTATTGATACCATTATTAATTTAAAACATTTTAGTCCTCACAAATTTACATGCATAATCCTCATATCAAATTCCTCCCCTTAACTCTCTTTAAAATGTATCTTCACACCTTTAATGTTTTCATTAATTCAAACACATTCTCGCAATACTACTAATTTTTTTTTTTTTTTTCACAATGCAATCACTCACGTGTCCCATGAATCCTGACCTACCATACCTACATAGGTACTTCATACAACCATAGGATTGACATTCATAACTTAGGGCATCCTTAAAAGATGAATGGAACCTTTAGATAACGTAATATTTTGTTTACTCACTTGACACACATGACTAGGCATGAGACGAGCCTACTGATCCATAATTAATCTCATCATCTTATAAACTAGGAATGTCTTAAGGTGATTACTACATAATCTTAATGAATCTCTCATTACCATTTTATTTTAACACGTCCACTTGTTAATTAGTTAATCCACCTATGCCCTTCCTTATTACTCGAGGTCATCACTGCGCTAGACTTGACTAATCATCATTAAATAACAACCCAATTACTTATCCATTGGCTATATACCAGTCTTTTGTTACAACTTTTACTTCTTAAGCCAACTTTGAAAGGGGTTCTCCCTTTAGTTGGTAGTTGATACCACACATAGAACACCCTTGTAGGGTTTGGAATACAACCATCTTCCTTAACTTATGAATATTTACTAAGATATTACTATAATTGTTATTTACAAATATAGAGACTTTAGAGTTTCTTGTTTGTCCCTATCAATCAAGCTCTCTTTCCTAGTAATATAGCTCATATTCTAACACGGCAAAGGCAAGGTTTATGATTTTTCTTCATCCTAGCTATGACACATACTGTAAGATACGACTTAGTTACCCATAGGTCCATTAATATAATTTATATCCACGATTGTGCACCTCTTATTATTTCAATTAAATATATTATTCTCTTAAATTAAGTTTTGTATGGTTTCCTCTATCCTTATACTTACATCTTATTGACCATGATGGTTCCTGGTCTTTATTACATATCCCAAGTTCCCATGAGACCTAGTCATACATTCATCCTATCTAAGCCACACCATGTCCCCATGGACAAGAATTTTACAACCACAGACAAAATTTAAGAATTGACTTCGTACATGGATCCATGACTGCAATATACAATTACTAGCATGCAATTATTACTGACAAAATGACTTGTCCTCATGGCTTAGGTTGACGTCTATGCCCGCATCTACCGTCGGCGTCACACTTGTCATGGTTTCCTGAATAAACCTACCATGTTACTCGATTTGACTTAAATTCTGTTTTATTGGTGCCACCTCCTAACCATATATCCAAATCAAATTACCTTTCCATTTAAAACTTTATAATTAAAAAAAAATCTTGTAATAAATTTATAAGTTTAAATTGTAACGTTAATTACTTAATTGATTAGGGCTATTTTAATCCATCCTAAGGGTTAAATCTTAATTATTTTAATCACATGATATAAAATATTAACAATTTAAATTTAACCAAATTTAAATAGTTAACAATTTAAATGATTAAGTTTAATAATTAACAAATTAATAATTAAATTTAACATATATGATATATATATATACAATTTAATTAACCTAGATTAAATATAAACTAATTTAATTTAATTTTAACAAAATAGACAAATTTACTAATAGTCTTCATTAAACGTATTAACCTATTAAGTTTGATGCGGGCCTTTGCATGAGGGGCCACGCGTTCCCTCCTCATGTCTCCACGATATACAATCATTAATTAAATAATCACGTCAGTCGGTGATCAAAACCCTCTGTCTCTCCCTGCCGGAGACATTTCTTCTCCAAACTTTTAGCAAGAGGGTGTTGCTCTGCATGTAGCTCCTTTAGGGTTTTCGATCAGTTTAGGGTATTGTACGAGAGAGTCGAAGCGGCCATGGGAGGTGGAATACTTGGCTTCTCTTAGCTCAACCCACAGCATTCTTCTCAGGTGAAATCTTCCTGAAATCTTCCCTGGCCTTGTCTATTTCCTTTACTATTACAGTCACTCGTTTATTTATTTATATATGTATTTTTTTTTTACATGGAGCCCGGAGCAGAGGTAGCCTAGCTGGGCACCCTCCTTTTCTTCCCTTCACTCTGGGTTGGTCGGGGATTCTTCCCACTGTTGGCCCATGGCCGCACGCCATGAATTTTTTTTTTTTAAAGTATTAATATTGTTTTCCCCTGTTTAAATTTTTTTTTTTGGGTTGTAGAGGGCAGCAGAGATGCTGGTATCTCCCTCTGTAGGGAGTCACGGCTCCAGGGTTGCTCTAGGCTACATCCTCCCTCCGCTTGCTTGCAAGCCTTCGTAGAAACCCCAATGCCCGTCGTGGCTCCTACCACGCACCATCTCGGTTATGGACTGTGGGATATCCCTTTGTGCTGACAGGGTTTTTTTTTTTATATTACATTTTTTTTTCTTTCTCCCAGCTGTTGGCCGCGAGCCGCATATTTTTCTCAGTTGAGAGAGATTTAGAGACAGTTTCTGAAGATTGATTTACTTATTACGAATTTTTGTTTTCTTAAATTATTATGTATATATTTTTCTTTTTGGCTGGGCGGCTGCATTCCTAGGCCGACCCATGGCCGTTGGGCTGCGCTCAGGCCGGCCCATGGCCGCCGAGCTGCACGCCCAGGCTGGCCCATGGCTGCCGGCTACGCCCTGGCTGGCTCATGGCCGCCACAGGGGCTGCGCCCTGGCTGGCCCAGAGCCACGCTGGCCCATTTGTTATGAGCCAAGTTCATAAAAAAAAATTTTAGCTGGTATATATATTTTTCAAATCTGTAATGTATTATTTTTTTGGTTATTAAAAATAAACAATTCGCTGGAGTGGAGTGGCCGCAGCTCCCGCCCTCCATCTACCTCTCCTATCTCCCTGCCCAGGCCACGAGCCAAACTGGCTGGGCCGCCATGGCCGCAGTGCCAAGGCCCAGGATGGCCCTAAATTTTCATAGACCTGTATATTTCGAATGGGAAAGGTCAATGAAGGTTAATGGGCCCCCAATCACTTTCGCTTCTCAGTTCATTGAAGGACGTTCTATTAAACTTATGATCCATACAAGATAGATTGGCCCTGATCAATAGAAGCCACGGTAACGGGCATATCGATCGTGGTGAAAACTGCCTGGCCTGCCTTCTCTCTTCTTTCTCTACCGGCGCCCAAACTGATCTGAGGTCGTTGACTACCCGGCCTCTGATTCTCTCTTTACAGCCAAGTGTAATGGGTGAGTGTAAAAAGCCAAGTGCTACTGGGTGGGGGGTGCCTCTCTATCTACTGCCACGCGATAACGGGTGGGTGGGTATACGGCACAGCTGCTGGATAGTTTGGTTACAGCACTATCCCTTTCTCTAGTTGGGGCTTGCTATAGAATTAATATATATATTGCAATAATAAGTTATTTCTTTTGTACAGTGAAGAAAGAAAGAAAAAAAAAAATTCGTAATAAGTTTATTTTTTTTTTTAGAAAACTTTCCGTTTATATATTTCAATAATAATAATAAAAAAAAAAAAATTGTATAAGCCTTAGGTTTTTTTTTTTTTTTGATATATATAAATGTATTTTTTTTTTTAAACCCATATTTCATATTTATAAAAAAAAAACATGAATCGACTTGGTGTTTTTTTTTTTTCAAATTGTTTATTATTATTATTTTTGTTACTATTTAAATTTTAGTTTTATTTATGATAGTTTTGTTTTTTTTGTTTTAATTTTAATTAAATTAAATTTTGTTCATATACAAAAAAAGACATTAAAATTTAATTAATATCCCTTTTTTTTTCTTATAAAGATTCATATATATATCTTCCTTTTTTTTATGTAGAATTAAATTTAAATTAAAAATTTAATTTATACATATATTTTTGTTTCTCGGTATAAATTTTCTCTTAACCCCTTGCTTTGTTCCTATTCCGTAGAATAAAACCTAGTATTTATTACATTGACATCATTGCCTCCTCTTTCGCAGGTGTTAGCAAGAAGTTACTTACATTTTGTTTTATGTTTTTTTTTTTTTACGCATAATAATTTTTTTTTGGTTAATATTTTGCTAATTTTTGTCTTAATTAGCAATTAGGTTACGTCAGAGTAAGTCCCTTTATATATATTTTATATAAAAATTGTTATTGCCAAAATAAAATTCTCTTTTGTTATATAAAGCTTACCTCCATTCTGTATATACTGTTTTCAACTTGTAAATTCCATGCTTCCTTTTTATGGACTTCTAATGATGATTTTTATTTTTGTTTTCTCCTTATTGCAGGTAAGGGGAATAAAGTTCCAGCACACAAGCAGTAAAATAATATGGTCATTGGTACCTATTGGTTAATGGCACCCAATTTCATTCTTCCTTGGCATAGAACCTAGTTTGTTTGTTTTTTTTTTTTACACGTCTTTTCTCTGTAGTGAGCCCTCTGGTTCCAGATTTGGAACCATGGCTCTGATACCATATGTAGGACCCCGGTCCTTGATAATCTCAGTTTATCAATAAACTATTCATTCATTTCTCTTTACACTTGTGTCAATTTCTGTTTCTGTTTTGTGGGTTTGTGTTCAATTTTCAGGTCTGTAAAAACAATAACAATTACATTTGCAGGTTTTGAAATAGATGTATGTAAAAACAATAACAATTACACTTGCAGGTTTTGAAATAGATGTATTTACTGTTTTTCCTACTTCTAACCATATATGTTTGTGCAGGTGTAACAACAATACATGAGTATTCATTCACGAAATTACCATTTATTAATAACTTGATAAAACGATTTACAGGGTTAGAAATTGCTTAGTATACCTTTAAGAGAAATACCTGTAGATAGCTAGTAGATCCCTCTTTTGTTGCTGCATCTTTTGTTGCCCTGCTTGCTGTTTCCCTACTTGCTGCCCTGCAACCAATGTCTTCCCAAACCCTTGAAACTCAACCTGCCCAAACAAGTATGCCACCCTGCCAACTGGCGAGGTCTCGCCGACCACCCAGCTCCAAAGGTACCCCTTTGGACCCCCGAGCCCAAACCGAGTACAAGCCAACCGGTAATTCCCTTCTGCAACTCTCCAACAAGAACCCCCATTCTTTGCTGCTCTCTCCTGCTGTCTATGCTCCCTCCCTTCTCCAAAATCTGCAAGGTGAAGAAGACCCCTTCTCCTCCTTCTCCTCTCGACCTTATTCCCTTCCTTTCTCCTTCCACCGACTCCTCCTATCATAACTACCCCTACCCTCATCATTAATTTTATCCAAGTCAGTCCTCCTCGAGCCCCCAAACATTTGACTCATAACCAAAGATTGTATTATTTTATTATTAAATTAAATTTTGGGTTGGTTCATCTTTGAACCTTAAATGCTTTCCACTCCACCGACAACTTCTCGGCAATATTCTAACATTCTTTCCCTTTTCAAAATAATAATTAATAATAAATAAAATGTTATATTATAAATTTAAAGTTTTACACAAATCACAAATGTTTTACACTTACACGTTTCACTAATTCAATTAATTAACAATAATTGTTAATTGATTCATTACTATTAATTTAATGATTTAATTAATGATTTATAATATTTACAATATGCTAATTCCCTCTCATCATAAATTCAACTAATTCAAATTATCAATTATGAATAATAATCCTATCAATGTAACTCTTATCATGATCAATGTGTAATCATATTAATTAAATAAATTTAACTAAGATTTAATCGACTCAATTACCTAGTTCCATATTAATTACACCTTAGTGTAATTAAACTAATCAACAATTATTACTAAAAATGAAAATGATCTTATAATCATTAATTAACATTCTTAACACATAATTAATTTAAGGAAATCAAGTTAATAATATTTTGACTTAGTATTATTAACACTATTAAACTATGACGACGAATTAATTAAACTAACTTATACCATTTATACTTATTTAATATTAGTCAACAATATTAACCTTAATCTACGATAATTAACATTAATCCATATTCCTAACATTTAATCGACAATACTTTAACATTAATCAACATTATTAACATCAATCAACCATGATTAACATTAATCAATATTACTAACATTAATCGACAATACTTACATTAATCAACATTATTAACATCAATCAACCATGATTAACATTAATCAATATTACTAACATTAATCGACAATACTTACATTAATCAACATTATTAACATTAATCGACCATGACTAACGTTAATCAATATTATTAACATCAATCAACAATAATTAATCATTATTACATAATCGTCTTACATTACCACCTAATTCACTCTATTATTCTATTAAGTTATTTAATCCAAAATTTACTAACTCGGCGTATTACTTTAATCTCCTAGTTAGATAAATAGTAACAACGTAACTAATGCCTAAACATTATAGTTCACTTTTATTTCACGCAACTTATAAATATGTAGGCGAGTTATGTAAGCGTAGCTACTGCTTACATACCTCGCGTAAGTACACTAACAGTAATAAATCATACAACATTCTTAATTAATTAAGTTAATGTTTATTGACGCATTCCTAACATAATTTGACTATTGGGTCATTCGCTTAATTAAGTACCATTAACTAACGAACAATAATACCAGTTACTAATTTACGACACACGACTCTGCAAGGTCCTCAACATATACAATCGATCAAATCTTCCCTCCTAACATCATGGTACACCTACCTACCTACTCCATCTATCTAGTTCACAACTAACTTCCACATCCTATCCTTCCTCTGCTGGACTACCCTGAAGTGCCAAGTCATGGCCGGCTCCAGTTAGAACCCGTAAGCGGAAGTGTCGACTACATCGACCAAACTTCCCCAGCAGGCAACCAACAGTCATCATCACACACCTTGGGGAGCGCGCCGTAGCACAGCCCTCCCATGACTCTGGGTTTCGGGGATAAACGGTGGGTAAAGCCTCCACCCCCCTAATGGAACAAGGGACTATGTCTACCCGACATAATAACCGCGTTGCACTTGTACTCGGTTTGTCATCGTATAACCAATCTGGGCGGTTGAGTTTCATGAAACCCTACCCCACCCATACATCATAATAAACAGCATAATAATCATGCGAAAGTAAATAATGCATCACCTGCATACCGTTTATCTTTCGGAGTCCATGTCCCCGAGGCTCTCCCACCTCGTGGGACCCAGCTATCACTTAGTCTTTTTAACCTGTAAGTCAGTCCTCGACATACAATCTCGAATATCGTGCGTGTACACATACATTTCGTCATAACATAACAACAATAATCAATTTATTATTTTCACCATGCACTCGGTATTATAACATTCTTTCTTTCAACAATAACTTAACGGTATCCACGTACCCATCGTTCATTAACTTGCATATATGAGACATAACTAACACATGATACATATCTAACATGACTACATATCCTAATACTAACATCACACACACACATATATATGTCGGGAAAATTATAGAACCACATGTCCATAGTGTCACGAAACCGACGAAATCTCATAATCAAGTAAACACAACATATAATAATAGTTTAGGTAGAAATGTCAAAACAGGGCGTTACAGGTCACCCCTGAGTTGGGGCTATCAATCCACAAGTGCAGTGTGCTTCTCTGGATTCCCCAAGCCTCTCACTCAGCCTAGTCACTCACATGCTATATACAAGCTCAACTAACAGCCCAACCAATCACAGGCTTCACAAGTGGTCTTTTGTGCCCAATCCCATATGTAGCCCACTAGTGTGGAAATCCCATACAGGTTTTCCGCAATCCCCATCACTCACTCCCCATCAACTTGTACAACATAAGGAACAACGCCCTTCTATGAGGTAACAGTCCCTCAGGTGCTCTTCAATTCCCTTCCAGTGCTCTAGCATAGGTTGGGCAGGAAGTCTCTATATTGGGACTCTAGGGAACGCAACATGCAGGCTAGGTGTCTCCAATAAGGGCTAACTAACCCGATACACTAGTTCCAGGGCTATTCAATATGTCTCAAGGACTCTAGGACAACTCCACCACCAAACAAGTATGTTCCTTTCCCAATTCAATACCATAGTATCATGAAGATAAACGCTCTGCTTATCTTGAATAGAATCCACCCAACTAAATGGGCAACAACATTCAATCGGACATCAAATTTTCCCCAACCCAAAAGCAAGGTCACATTCACTTGCTAGTATGAATTGTAAATTGTAATGACAATTCAGGTTTTCCAAACAAAACTTCTTGGACAAGGAAAATGATGGTCTAGCCTCTAGGATGACTCCACAATCCCAAAATTGAACACTACACTCAACTCTCAGTTTCTCCAATTGAACTCGAACTCCTCAACTGAATTGAATCCCCATCTTTCGTTTGCATGATGGGAACTTGACACTTGGCTCTCAAGGAAATCCCCCTTAATCCCCAATTAGCATAACTAAGCAGGGACCTAATATTGGCATAATTTAATCAGTATACCTTAGGTTATCTGGCTCCCTAAGGTTAAGGTGAAGCCAAAGACATTATGAATAGGGTCCCTTTGTCCCCTTGGCCTTCACTCACCCTCGCCACTCATGGACTCAGAGGCACCCATTTCTTTTTGTATGATCCTTTATTGCAACCACTCAAGACTTTTCTAATAAACATAAAAGAATCATACATAACAATATCCATGTTATCCAAACCTATGTCTCAAGCATCTAGTCTATTAAAAAAGTACATATTTACATTCGGGGCAAAACATGGGTGTTACATTCCCCTCCCCCTTCAAAACAAGATGCACCATCCTTGGTGTCTTACAACACTATGTACCTGCCTTGTACATCAAAATTATTTTTCAAAAAGATGTGGGTATGCTTCCCACTTTGCATCTTCCACCCCCCATGTTGCTTCTTCAGGGTTGTAATGGGTCCATTGGACCTTTACCTACTCAATGGCCTTGTTTCTGAACAACGTCATCTTCTTGTCTAGGATGCACATTGGTTGTACCAGAATATCACATTCTAGTTCCACCTTTCAAGGTGGCAATGATGTTCCGGCATTCTTGTTCTTCTTCAAGAGACCATGTCTCTTACTTCAGTAGCACATACAATGTTATTTTCTTCATTCCAATTTGTATTAGATGGCTATCTTTGAGTAGCAATGTCCAATCTTTCCCTTGGACCACCTTGGTACACCTCCAAGGCCTTTGGCACACGACTGTCACCTACAACAATAGACAATGCAATCATGCATACAATATCCATCTCAAGCAAAACATTCCATAACAAGAATTTAGACACATAATTGAAGCACATATTCAAAAATAAATAAAAAATAAGTATGCATAGTAGCTTGATACTTATCTTCATGAAAATGTTCCAACTTCACATGGTTGCCACATGCAAGGTTCATCTTTTTGCCCTTCTATTCATTGAGTCCATAGCCAATCTAACATGTCGACTAGGTTTATTTGGCCATTTAGAATCATTGATCGAAATGCCAAGCCAACCCACAACTAAGTTTATCAAGCCATTCACATATCCCAATACCAATCCAACACACAATTGGGTTTATCAAGCATTTAAGGAATTCAGGGGTGGAATCTACTAAGCTAGTGATCTCAAGCATAGAGCTATAGGCACCTCGACTAGACTAAGCCAACTTGGGTCCACGTTTTCCACCCCACACAACACCAAGGATGTACCCCTTCTCTATTCAACAATCCCTCATGCATCCCCTCCCTCTAGGTGTTATTCAGTGTCTATGTAGAAAGACCACTCAAACCCTGGGCATCTTCAAGAGGTCTCGCCTTCAGTAGGTTTATCAAGTAATTCCCTGTCCCTTCTTCCTACACTTTCCATCTCAATGATAGTGGCAACCTCCCTGCGCTTCCCCACTTAGTAGCCATCACTTGTCCTCCTAAGATACATCTCATCATCACCTATATCATAAACATATAGTTCCATTGAGATACCATCATCAAAATTTCAAACTGGAATTTTAAATCTGCCTACTACAAAATCATATTTAATCAACCATGAGACCCTCCTCATGTTGTTTTACCTTCCATGCAATAATGCATAGTCTTTCTCATGGGCTCACACTCACTACCATGTCCAAGACTTGTAGACATGAAACCTGTCCATCCTGACAGATCCACAACAACCAACAACTGTTACATTTCACCAAAATTTCAAATTGAAATTTACAGTTGTGAAAATACTCTCATTCAAATTTTAACACTCATGAGATCCTTCTCATGATGTTTAGCTCTTGCAAGCCATAGCACACGGTCTTCTGTGATGTGTCCTCCTGACACAATTGACGAATAACCAAACAATCAATAACTTTAATAACCAAGTTCAAATCTGAATTTACAATTATGCTCCCTACATAAATCATATTTTTAAGTAAATATGAGGCCCTCCTCATAGTGTTTGGATCTAATAAGTGGTAACGCATTGTCCCTACTTATGGTTTTACACTTGCCGCTATAACTTGGATATCCACCTATGACATGTCCTCTTGACAGAATTCTCAAACAACCAAACAATCATTAATGTTTTCAACATTTAAATTTCATTGCATTACCCACAACAATCATGAAATTATCTCAAAATTACCAATAATTCTACCATTTCATGTATTAGTTGATTGCAATGAAATATGGTCCAAGCATGCATTCACACAATGCATTTTAACATAGATACCCATACATATGCATGCATAACCACGGATTTGCATAATCCTTTAATGCACATTCACTCAATGCACCCCTGCATTGATTCATGAATACCATAATGTCATGTCATTAGACTCACGCCGACACACTCACATTCTAAGCTACTCCCTTCATTTCTTAATAGTCTCTTAGGAGCATAGGGAAACTCTTCCCAATAATTAATTCAACGTGTATAATTCACTTATGTCCATGCATGCAATGCACTCTAGCATTGCCCTAAAACATTTATGTGCCTATACATGTGTCCTACCATGATAAGTTGGACATCTTAGCCAATGCTTCAACACAATACCCAACCATCTCCCCAATCACTTGGTTAATTATGTGGGTGCCTTCCTTCTTCACCCAAACACAACATCGGGAGTTCACTCACTCCCTACTTGTTGGCAAAGAGATTTCATACCAAATTAACACCAATAGGGATTTCATGGGATAAACTTGTGCAACACTAAAGGCTTCACAACCCAACACCCTCATGGTCTCACAGATGGCATGTTATTTTTCCATATGAATGCATTCTAAATTATAAACAATCACGTGGTATAAGACTCCTTTCCCTTGCTACCCCATATCTCACCATACTCGGTGGGATATCATTCACATAAATGCATTCAATATCACAGACATACCAATTTATGATGATTAAAATATGGTCGAAGGGATTCTTACTCAATCCCCTTTCAACACTTGGGAAATCATCATAATAAACCATTACCTGCATGGCTGCTATCAACCTCTGTTGTTTCCTGATCCGTTGGCCTCTAACAAAGGATTGCACAGTCCTTCCACCAACCTCTTGATCATAGCTCTGTTTCCCCCATCCTTTCTTCATGAGGTTGTTGATCATGTGCAAAAGCATCATCAACATCCTCAGCCATGTCTCTAACCATCTACGGCTAAAAAATTATCAACAACCGCAATAATTATTATTAGTGGCTCATTGCATATGTAAAACCATACTACTTTTACCAATATGCAATATTACATGCATGCACAAGCATAGCAACATGCACTCTACATTATCTCTTAATATGCTCACTAACGCATATGAATTCCAATCACTCATTTTCTTGCATTTCCAACATTCCCGTGATATAATTTATGTATATAAAACTCAGAAATGTAAATTTGACAACAAGAAAAGAGTTAAGAAAATTTTCCCTCTTAATCCCTTATCTCATCTTTGAATTCCACAACCATGTTTGACCTACTCCTTGGTTTCTTACCATTCACATTCAAACATTAGCCATGAAAAATTACTTTTCAAACTTAAAAATAGGTCACGATTTCATATGAACCCGATTAGCTATTTGAGCATTCAATAAAATGGGGTTAAGGCAAGAGAACTCCCTTCTCTTCATGTCCAATTTTTTTACCAATCAGCCTCTGTTGTAGCTAGTTCTACTTTTTTGGGCAGCTCCTTTCCAAAGATAGGCTGCCTTTTGCAATAACTTCCTTGGTCGGTGAGGTTTCTCTAACACTTTGTCTCTTCCCGAGACTCATTGTATCTTCTTTTACTTGAGGCACATGAATGTGGCTGGTGCGTTGGTCAACCCAAATGACATCACCACGAACTCATAATGACCATATCAAATCTTGAATGTTGCATTGTTAATATCTTCTTCTTTTACAACTTATATCTGTCCATCCCTTGCTTTGGTCATACCAATGCTTGGATTTTTACTTTCTCTTCCTTAATGAACCCCACATACCTTAGCAACTCCAAAAACTTTCTCTTATATTCCTCCATGCTCATATTTAAAAATTATACAAAAAATCATTTATTTGACATTTTTTTGTCAAATAAGAGACATAGGCTCTTTTCTTATCAACTTCTGGAAAAATTCGAGACCCTGCTTTTGATCTGATGATGCCACTGTTTACTTTGGATCATTAACTTTCCATTGACTATCCCTGGGTCCAAATCTGACTTCTGAGCTAAAAGTTATGACTTTCAGAAATTCCTCATTTCAGCCTAGAAATTTCCTGTACTTGCTACTGAACTTCATCGGCATCAAACTTGCCCTGCTATGAAACTCTCGATGCAACACATTCGATACACTATTGGAACTGGCCCATCGGCGTTCCCCACGAGATCTATTGGGGAATTCCCCGAAATGGGACCTCGATACAACACTCCAGATACACTATCGATGGAACTGGACCATTGACGTTCCTCCAAACACCCTCAGACTTGCCTCCTATGACTCTCGGAGTTCACCTCCGACGACACTGAGACTTCACTTTCGACGAACTTCAGACTTCACCTTCAATGACCTTCGAAATTCACCTCCAATAACACCTACAACAACCTTCGAACTTCACCTTCGACGCCTCTCAGAGTTCACCTCTGACACATTGGGTCCAACTGTGCATCCATGGCACTAGCTTGGTTTCCCTTCGGCCCATGCAGGCCCAGTGTGGTAAACCTTAGCTTTAATACCAAATTGTCACATCCTCAGTCTAATCGGTAGTACTATTGGGTTGACGAGGAACTCCCTCAACGCCATTCTATCAAATTTCTTGCTCTAATACCAATCTATAATGCCTCCGATGACTACACCATGCCTTTGGGGCCACGAGGTGATAAAAAATCATGCCCCAATACTTGAAAACACATACCATTCCTAGAACTAACAATGTAATCACTACCAATTGAAAAAAAAACTTTGAAGTCTATACTAAAATGCTATTCTGCCATTTGGTCTTCACATTCAAACTCTGCTAAATCATAACTATAAAATATACTTATACATGGATTCGAAATCCCAAGCACCTCTATCCACGCAAGAATAAAAAAAACCAGCTAAAGAGTGATTCATATGGATAATTACATCTAAACATTTTACAACATAATTAATAGCTAATTTACATAGCTAAATACATTATGATTATGTAGTGGAATAAAATGTAATTGCACAACATATTACATACAAGCACGATCGCCAAAATCAATATCAAGAATACAACTAAATTACACATACTAATTATTTATGGTTGTAGCAGACAATTACAAACAACCATATGTTCAGACATATTCACAAGCTGGAAATCACACACATTCCATAACAAAAATAACCATGGAAACATGATCATAAGCAAAGCATAAACAACATTATGAATACTTATCTTAATAAAAAGTCCCAACTAGTTGCAGGACTCATACATTCCTCCCAGTCATAGGCTCTATGTTGTACTTAATCTTTTTAGAACAAAGGCCACCCCTGAATTGGGGGCTATCAATCCACAAGGGTGGTGTGCTTATTTGGCTTCTCCAAGCCTCTCACTCAACCCAATCACTCATAGGCTATATACAGACTCAACTCACAACCTAGGCAATCACAAGCTTCACAAGTGGTCTTCTTTTGCCCAATCCCACATGCAACCCACTGGTGCGAAAACCCCCATCCACATCTATCCCAATCCTCAGCACCCATTCCCCCATCAACCTGTACAACATAAGGAACAACCATCTTCTCTGAGGTAACAGTCCCTCAGGTGCTCTTCAGTTCCCTTATAGTACTCCAGCACAGGTCAGGCCAGGGGAAGTCTCCGTACTTGGACTTTAGGGAACACAGCATCCATGCCAAGTCTCCCCAATAAGGGCTTACTAACACAATACACCAGTTCCAGGGCTATTCAGCATGTCCTCAGGGACTCCAGGACAAATCCACCACCAAACATGGATGTTCCTTTCCCAATTCAATACCATAGTATCATGAAGATACTCACTATGCTTATACTGAATAGAATCCACCCAACTGAATGGAAAACAACATTCAATTAAACATCAAATTTCCCCAACCCAAAAGCAAGGTCACATTCACTTGCTGGTACAAAATTGTAGATGGTAATGCCAATTTGGGTTTTCCAAACAAAACTTCTTGGACAGGGGGAAATGATGGTTTGACCTCTAGGATGACTCCATGATCCCAAAACTAAAGGACTGCACTCAACTCTTAGCCTCTCCAACTTAACTTGAACTCCTAAAAATACTTGAATTCCCATCTTTTATTTGCATGATGGGAACTTGACACTTGGATCCCAAGCAAACCCCCTCTTAATCCCCAATTAGCATAACTAAGCAAGGAATTAATATTGGCATAATTTAATAAGAATACCTTAGGTTACTTGGCTCCCTAAGGTTAGGGTGAAGCCAAAGACATTTTGAATAGGGTCCCTTTTCCCCCTTGTCTTTCTCTCGCCCTTGCCATTCGTGGACTCATATCCCCCCATCTATGTTCGTCCAATCCTCTCCTATAGTCACTCGGGACTTTTATTAATTAACATAACAGAATTATACATAACAATATCCAGGTCATCTAGACCTATGTCTCAAGCATTTAAATTTGTCAAAATTAGTGCATAATTATATATTTACATTCGGGGAAAAAAATGGGTGTTGCAATGTCAAAGGCTTTCCATGTTTTTTACTTTAAAACTATGAAGTTTTGGATCAATACTAAAATTGAATGTTTTCGACAGTTTTATTAAGTGTTTTGGGATGGAATTTGTGCATTAAGCTTATTACCATGGAAATTTGAATAATATGTGAAAAAACTACATGTAGTGACTAAATATTCGGGTTTTGGGGGGCTCCAATTTGTGAAATTAGTTCTATAGCAAACAATTTTCTAAAGAAATATTTGAAGTTTCATATGTTTTGTATTCAAATGATTTGAATGTTTGAAAATGAGTAGAGTGTCTTTGACCCAAATTGAGCATGGCATCTTCTTGTTATACAGTGGCATCATCGTTGCCTTTAATTAATAGAGGATCCATTTTCACTATCTGAGCCAAAGTAAAATCAATACATATAAGTAATGCACTAATTTAGCTTCACATAGCTTGGCAAATACATGTGAAAATTTAAATTATTTCATCCTAAGTTCGTAACCAACTAGTCCAATACGAGGAGCTATATTTTATTAATATAAAAAATACAATCCCATATTAACATTTGGTGGTTCCTTAAATACCAACATGTTTAAATGGTCATTAATTTAAATATACTAACCCATTAAACATAATATGATAAAGTATAATTATATGAATCATGTACCTTACCCCATTGTGTTAATTGATTATAATGACATATATGTTTTGTATGCCTCAATTTTTTATTGTTGAGTTTTAAAAGGTTTGTCTCACTTTGTAGATTAATCTGCCCTTATAGGTATGCCTCATTTTAATCTACATATTATTAACTTATTAATTTCTTGTGGAGATAGTCAATTCTCGTTAGCTCACTCGGTTAAGGGTGTGGGTCTCATCAAGAAGGTGACCCGAGTTCAATTCCCCTTAGGGGTGACTTAGTTGGGAGGCAACACCCAAAAACCCAGTCAAGTTGAGGCTGGTGCGATCCCTGGGTGATTTTGACGGCTTAGATGCCCCTGGGTCGTGGTTTCTTAGACCACATGCCACTCTCGCAAGTCAAGGAAATTTGAGCAAACAAAAAAAAAATCTTGTGAAGATATAATAGATATATCCTTAAGTTATTACAATGTTTACAATGTTGTGGATATATAAGCAGTTTTCATTTTTCCAGGAGTTATACGTTTATTGTCCTAATTAGCACACCTAGTTGGTAGGAGCATAATCATACTTC